>CAMOHE010047026.1:0-16879 GCA_946598075.1 Artocarpus hirsutus
ATTGGTGAACCGTTCCCGTGTCGCCCACTCATCCGTACTGTCCCCTCTAGGGCCCTCTGGCCCCTCAGGGATTTCTTTCGCGTCCCTTAGGTTCGAACCTCAAACCTCCCTTAAGAGGTTCTTATTTCCATCTTGAGTACCAACTGAGCTAGTAACTCAGTTGGTACTCGAGATGGAAATAAGAACCTCTTAAGGGAGGTTTGAGGTTCGAACTCGAGGGATGCGAAAGAAATCCCTGAAGGGCCAGAGGGCCCTAGAGGGGACAGTACGGATGAGTGGGCGACACGGGAACGGTTCACCAATAAGAGCCACAAGTCCGAAGGCCCCGCAAGGTGGGTCCTATAGAGGCTTGAGGTGGGGCCCGTGCCGGACGCCACACACACTCTCTCTCTCTCTTTTTCTTCCCTTTGCCTCTCTTTCTCTCTCAATTTTTCTCCAAAAATCTTGAAAGAAAAATCAATTCTAAGCTTCGGGTTAGTGGATTGAAAGTTCATGAACTTGATTTGATGACCAAAAATGCGATTCGAAGCTTGAATTCGAGGTTAGTTTCTAAGTTTCAAAACTTTTTCAAATTTTGTGGTATTTTGAAATCTAAGCTTAGAAAACTGTCAATATAAATTAGAGGAACATAGAATAATAGGATTTAAGCTTTGTTTGATAAAAAACAGATTTAAATCAAATTTTTTATTTTTCTCTATTTTTCTTTAATTTCAGGATTTTTCAAAATCTTTGTCCAAATCTTGTTTAAATTGGTTTCAAAAGTGTTTTATGATGTTTTTCTATCATCTATTGATGTTACCCATGCCTGAGAATTGAGAAAAGCATGTTAAAATGAACATTTGGGCTTGGGAGGCCAAAATCCTGTGCCTGAAAAATTCAAAAAATTTTCCAAATCGGCAAGTCGAAGTTCATGTTTGATAGGTCGGATTCATAAGTTTGGCAAGCCAGATTCATACGACCGGTAGGCCGAACTTGGAAAAGTTTGGTCAACCGGACCTGGTTTTCCAGCAGGCCAAACTAGGATAACCGGCAGGCGGACTGAGCATGATGAAATTTTGTTATTTTTTACTCGTTTTCACCGTTTTGAACCCCGATTGAAATTATAACTTTGTAAAATGATTTTATAAATACAAATGACACACTAGGACACCATGAGATGATTTAGTAACATAGAATATCTTAAGCTAGATACTGATAGACTTAGTTATTATACAATTAAGGTTGTTCGTGGTTCTGTAGAGCTGACGTGTAGCGGACCGAGACTTCAATATGGAACACCAGCAAGAGAATCAAGGTAGGACTTTTCCTTGATAGCTAGTTTTAAATGTTTTGACCTCAAAGAAATTTTCAACAAAAATGTTTTCAATGATTGGTTGAAAATAGATTTTTATTTACTAATTTCATAAATGGTAGAATTGAGGTGATTTTTCATAATAAACCTCATAATAAATATAAATGATTATATTTCGTAAAAAGAGATTTAAAAATCATAGGAAGATATATATATATATATTTATTTATTTATTTAATGGCATGATGCCCTATTAGAGATCGAGTCGTATAGAGTGTGACATTGGGAGCAGGTCCCGAAACCCAGCTAGGCCACTACGGTGGTGAAATATATATGATTTGTCCAGGAAAAGAAAATGGTATTTTTTCTGGTTGACCAATAAACTGTTTTGGTAAGATAAACTTTTATTAAATTTTCATCTATTTATTCAATTGTTCTAGTTCGTTTTCTATATATTTATTTGAATAATGAAATTTCATCTAAAATCAAATGTTTTTAAATTATAGTCCTACTGAGCCTTTCACTCGCTCTTTATTTGTTTTAAAATCTTTCCCCTCTAGGTAGATATCAGCTTATGATCAAAGAAGAGTCCACAGACAGGACATTCGAACAGTAGGTGAACCCAGTAGATTATTAAAATTATAAAATCAAGGCATGTATAACCTTAACTCTCTTTTTCTTCATTTTGGACTGTTGTTGTAATTTGGTATTGTCAGTACTATGTGTGTGCACAAATGTGGATCAGTGGGACACATTCTCGTTTCACCTGATTTCTTTATATCTGTTTCCTTAATGTTTATTTTGTTATCCTTTCTTGTTTTATTACTATAATTACTTGCTTTGAAAAGATTTTAAATTATCACATTTTATTTATAAATTTTAATTCTAAAACCCAAGTTTTAACTAAATCTTCACGTAATTAACCTAATTAAGCTGTCACGTCACCTCCTGTACACTGGGGTGTAACAAGAAATAAATATTATGTTTTGAAGTTTGGAAGACATAATGTTACAAAGATTATAGTTGAGAGAGAATTTTTTTAATTAATTCTAAACACTTTGATATATCATTGCGATGGATGAGAAACTCATGCTTGCTTTTATTAATGCCATTTATCCTTGTCATAATGTACCCTTTCTCTGATTGATCCTAATTTGCAAGCTATTTCAGCTACTCCACTGATATTTTTTTATGTTAAAGTTTTACTCGCGTTCTAACGTGGGAAACAAAAAGAAAGTAAAAAAAATAACTACATAGCCAAAACCATGAACCTTATCTGCAAATATGGGTGTGAATGTATACATTTTTGTGGATTGTAGTCATGTGGTCACTGCGAAAGGATCAAGAATGACGCGCACAAATTCAAAAAAAATGACATATGGCGTAATGAATGAATTAGTAACGCAAGTTTGTTAGCATAGTTACAGCACCCGACATAGTTTTATGCAGATATCTTATCGCTTGATGATTACAATAATGCTTGAAAACGTGATGAAAAATGCACTTGACAAATAATTAATACATCGTCACCACCCACTACAAGAATGCGGACTTTTAACTACAAAAATTTTGCTATCAAAAATATTTAGTAGAGAAAAGATTCTTTTTGCTACTTCATTTTGGTAGTTGAAAGTCATAGAACAAAATAAAATGTCTGCTACCAAATTTGATAGTAAAATTGGACGTTTCTGCTACCAAATTTTTATTTGGTACGAAAAAATATAGTGCTAAACCAATTTAGGTTTAGTGTCAAGAAATTTTTGCTACAAATACAAATTTAGTAACAGAAAATATGTTTTCATTACCAAAAATTCGGTCCCAAAAGCATGCCTTTATTACCAAAATACATTTGGCAGTTGAAAATGTGGCGCAAAGCTAAAATGGTTTGATGCTAAGGACTTTTGCTACGAGTCTAAATTTGATAGCAAAAAGTATGTTTTTTGCTGTCAAATATTTGGTCTTAAAAACATGTCTTTTGCTACCAAAATACGTTTGGTAGTTGAAAGTATGGCATCAAGCCAAAATGTTTTGTCGCTAAAGACAAATTTGGTAGCAAAAGTGTGCTTTTGCTACTAAATATTTGGCCTCAAAAACATGTCTTTTGCTACCAAAAGGTGTTTCGTAGCCTAAGATATGCCGTCAAATCAAAATGGTTTGCCACCAAGGACTTTTTGCTACGAAAATAAATTTGATAGCAAAAGTAGGTTTTCGCTACAAAATATTTGGTCTCAAAAGCATGCCTTTTGCTACCAAAATGTCTTTGTAGCCAAAAATATAATGCAAAGCTAAAATAGTTTAGTGCCGAAGACTTTTTGCTACCAACACAAATTTAGCAGTAAAAAGTATGTTTTCACTACCAAATATTTAGTCTCAAAAACATTCCTTTTGCTACTAATATACGTTTGGTTGCTGAAAATATGGCTCAAAGCCAAAATGGTTTGGCACTAACGACTTTTTGCTGCTAGTACAAAATTGGTACCAAATGATTATTTAGTAACGAAATTAGACCTTTGCTACCAAATTTGAGTGTAAAAAAACTCTTTCTAATATAATGTCAGTTTAATGCTAAATTTGTTATATGTTAAACTTTGTGATACATTTGCCACAAAGTTAACAAATTTGGCATTGATTCTTTTTAGTTCGTAGATTGATTTTTTTGCTTTAATATTTACAATATTTTTGCTTTTTTATTATTTTAATATTAAAAGTTTACTTTAGAAGAAACGACATTTTAAATGGCATTATATATTATAGCATAAAATAAAATAATGCATCAAATATACTATTTTTACACTTTTCGATAACAAATATAAAATTACCATTGGCATTTATATAGCAGCATTTTAAAAGCTTACTTTATGAGTTTTAAGGGATGACATTTTATATAGCATTATAAATTGGAGCATAACACATCAAACATGTTAAGTTTACACTTTTTTATGACAAATATGCAATTAACATTGATATTTGTATTAGAAATGATCTAATAAGGAATGATTTGATATTTGTATTAGAAATGATCTAATAAGGAATGATTTTATGTGAAGTCTGGTTATCATGACATCATGGCCGTCCAATGTATCACTGTTTCATATTCTTGCTATAACTCTTATCAATCTAAATTTTCCCTTCTTTCTCCTCATAGAAAACCAAAAATCAAAAGTAAAAAAAAAACAAAAAATAAATAAATTTCAAGAAAAAAATTAGGAGAATTAGAATTGTGGTACACTTGTCACGGATTTGTGGTATGGGTAATAGTATTACTACCTATTTAGGCCATATCCAACGGCTTAGATCTATTTTATAATTGGGTTATATGTATATTGGACCACAAGTGAGATCTGTATGTTGATGCCAAAAAGTCTTCCGCAATTAATTAGATATGTATATTAACTATTTATGTTGACCTTGCTTGAATGCCAAAAAAATGTTCCCTTAAAAAAAAGGCCAGAAAAGAAAGAACATAAATATTTGCATACAATTTCAAGCTGTTTATCCAAGTAGTGTTTTCATAGAGAGAGAAGGATAGAGAAGGTGGCCTTTTCGTTTATGGAAGACCGACCCTATACAGGAGGATGATTCCAGGTTACTTCCTGGGGATTGAGTGGTACTGCGGCAGCGACGAGAAGCGGCTGATCAAAGGACAGTATATGGACGGATAATTGGGCCTCACGGAAGACGACATGCCATGGCTCAAGAAGAAGGCATAAAAGTGGGATAATACGTTACGTCGTTTTTCATTTACTTCCTTTGGAATGTGCCGGTTACTCGCCAATACAAGTGACGGCAGATTACTATTACCCTTCATCTCATCTTGACCGTCCAACACAATCTTCATCTCATCTTGACCATCCAACACAATATCAATGGCACAAATAACACGGGAGAACCATACCGATCAAGAATGGAAGAATTACCTAATTTATATTTTGTTGGATATACACTTTGCTTATCATCAATGAAGCATGTGCCTTACTAGTTAGTAGATGTATGCATATGTATATGTATATGTATATGTATAGTATATGCTGTAATATTGTAATTTAATTCTTAATATATAATTACTAATTAAGTAGATGTTTTTAAAAATATTTTAGACAAAGAAAGAAAGTTGATGATATCTATATGTTGTTTTAAAAAAAAATTGCATGATCACATAAAAAATAGTCTAGTCAATTTTTTGCTACCAAATTAGAATTTGATAGCAAATTTACGAATTTTGGCAACCAAAATTTGGTAGCTAAATTAGTTATTTTGCTATCAAAATAGTGTTGGTTGCTAAAAGACTCGTTTCCCTACTAAATAATTATTTGGTAGCAAAATGTCTCTGAGTTGCACTTTTTAAATTTTGCTTGTCTTTTTTTATTGTTCATTTTCATGACTAAGTGAAGACAACACATTTATTTTTATGGAGATAGATGTTTTACATGCTATTAATTTTTATTTTATTAGATATTCACTTACTTATTGTTTACAAAACATGTGCCTTACTAACTATGTATTTATATGTATATGATGTATGGTATATGCTGTAACATTGCAATTTAATTAACTAGCTTAACTACGAAAAAAACATTGTAGTTTAATTCTTAAATATACAATTATAAATTAAGTAGATGTTTTTTAAAACATATTTTAGACTAAAAAAATAAAAAGTAATATCTATATATTTTTTAAAAGAAAATTGCATGATTGCGTAAAAAGTAGTTTGGTTAATTTTTTTGCTACCAAATGAGTATTTGGTAGCAAATTATAAATTCGGCTATCAAAATTTAGCAACTAGATTAGCCATTTCGCTACCAAAGTACAATTTTAGTAGCAAAAAATCTCGTTTCGTTACCCAATAATCATTTGGTAACAAAATGTTTTTAAGTTGTACTTTTTGAATATTTGCTTATCTTTTTTTTATTATTGTTTATTTTTATGACTAAGTGAAGACAACCCATTTAGTAAATATTAGATGCCTAGGTTGGCTACTAAATATTGGTAGCAATTGACCCTTTTAAAAATCACACGTTTAAATTTTTCACTAGCTCTTATATCCTACTAGCATCAGACTCTTACGGGCCGTTTGGTAGTATTTTTAAAATGGGTGAAAATAGTTTTGTTTTGAAAAATTAAAATTTATAAAGAATTATACTGAAAGTGTTTTTGAAACTTTTGTTTCAAAAAACATGCAAAAACGTTTCCCAAAATTCCAAAAAAAATAACAAACGGAGTGTTAGTCTTGATCAAATTTGATGAAAAAGAAAAACCTCTCCTTCTATGCTCGCCACCCGTCTATCTCCCTCACTGTGCTTATCGCCAGTCCAACATCGTCGCTGTTTGCAGCCCCTAACACTTTTGTCGTCGCCTCCATTCGTCATCCGGGCTTCATCCTGGCCCCTAAACCTAGTACGTAGCCTACCGTCGTTGCCATTTCCAACCCTAAGCTGCGCCACTCCTGAGCCGTCTCTCATTCTCGCAGTCTCTGTAAGTCTCATTCTCTCTTCCTTTTTTTTGCTGAATTGATCGTTTGGCTAAAATGCTTGGTCATTAGGTCATTAGTTTTTCATTGTTTGAAAACATTGTTTATGTTCTGGGTCGCAGGAAAAATTCTTCCCTTACTAATTTTTTTTGTTTCTCTCAAAAAAGAAAAAAAAAATTGTTTCTTTTGGTGTTTCAGATGCAATTTTCTTGCTCATTGTTTGATTCAATTTGTTTTGCGTTGATAGATCCGATCAAATAAAAGAAAGGTGTACTGAGTGGAATTTTTTTGGGTAATTGAAATGGCCCATATTAAAATATGCTTCTCTCTTCTCTTGAATTTTTATGCACTCACACACAGACACACAAATTTACAATTTTCAAATTTAGTTTTATCAAATTTGAATAATATTTCTTTGCAAATTACACTTGTGCTTTGCTAAGGTTATAGTAACTTGGGAAGTATAGAAAAGTTGTGTATTTAGTGTGATTATTGGTGGATATGCTTGATTTACTAATGAGTTGTTGAAATAATTTATTATTGTCCGTTTATATGTGCGTACAGATGTGGGCCGGTGAGGCTTAACTGGTAGTTAATAAGCTTTATTATTCTACCTCTCCTTTATTTGCTTTAATCTAACGATAATTGCTTCAAAAGGGTTTTAATTTATCACATATTTAATTAACTCAAAATTAATTTAATCAATAATTTTTATTAAAAATTTGATTAAATTAACTTAATTAATCCGCTACGTCACTATCTGGCTCTGTGTATGAGACATTGCCCCAAGGTGTAGGATATTTATTGTGTGTTGTATTATTATATGTTTTCTGAGCTTGCTTACAGCCTTATTATATTACATGGTCCAACCTGTATTATTTATTTCTTTCTTTTGCAGGTTACTCTCCAACTAACATACCTAAAGATAGTGACATATATTTGGCCAAGTAACATTTCCCATGTGTTGTATTATTGCCAAAGGTTATGCCATCAATGAGAGGCAACTTCAACAACTTAATCCTTCCTCGGACTGAGAAGAGAGGACCAGCCACCGCCACCATTATCAGCTCCATTTCTTGAATATTTTTGCTTGTATAGGACTTGCATGTGCTTTACGTTATTAAATTATGTTGGAGTTATTAATATGAGAAATTTTGTTTACAAAATTTGTTAGTTTTTAATTTTATTCGATTTATGTATTTTTAAAAATGCAGAGTTTTACTTACCAAATAATATACGATTGTGTTACTAAATAATATACATTTTTACTACTAAAAATTATACGACTTTTCCACCAACCAATTGGTAGTTAAAACTTTCTTTCACCAAAATATTAGTAGCAAATTTAGGCCTTTTTTCATGACCAGACAAGTATCTGCTACCAAATACATATATTGGTATAGCAAAAACATTACGCTACTAAATTTCTAACAGCCAATGTTTGAAGTTTTAGCTACCAAAATATATTCGAAACCAAATATTTTTGTAGCAAAAACATTCAGCTATCAAAGTCTTTGGTAACAAAAACATTTCGCTATCAAAATTTTTGTAATCAATTACGTTTTTTTTGCTACCAAAACATTTTAACTACCAAACTTTAGTTGTAAAATGGGACATCAAGTCTACTTTTAGAACCCAAATTTTTGAGTTTTGCTTACTAGTTTTTTGGTAGCAAAATGTTCTGCCACCAAATTTCTTTTGGTAGCAAAACTTTCAGCTACCACGAGTTTTTGGTAGCAGAAACTATTGGCTACCAAAAAAGAGGTTTCTGCTACCAAATTTTGGTAGTTAATTATGCTTTTTTCGCTACTAAAATGGTTTAGCTATTAAACTTTGTAGCAAAATGACACATCAAGTCCACCTTTAAAGACTAGATTTTTGTAGTTTTGGCTACCGATTTTTTGATAGCAAAATGTTTTGCTGTTAAAAATTTTTTAGTAGCAAAACTTTCAGCTACTATGATTTTTAGCTAAAACTTTTGGCTACAAAGAATTTTGGGGCTTTTTGATATTGTTTTTAAAATAAGTGAAAATATTTTTGTTTTAAAAAATAAAAATTTTTTAAGAATTATATTGAGAATGTTTTTAAAATTTTTGTTTTAAAAAACGTGTGAAAATATTTTAAAAATTTTGAAAACAAAACAAGCAGCGCCTCTAGATTTCTGTTATTAAATATATAATAGGTAGAAGTTTTTTTTTTTTTTTTTTTTTTTTTTGCCGTGTCAGATCAAGCATCCTCAGTAAAATTCAATATTTTTGTCTAATGTCGGTTTGACCGAAAGCTGCATGCATAAGAAAATAAGAAGAAATAAATAAAATTGATTAAAACTTGGGCTTGTCTAAAGTCCCACAAAATTATGATTCTAGAAATTCCACGTGAACTGTATCAACCGTCTGTTTATGCCAGTTGATTTAATATGCTTTTAAGTATATTCAACGGGTAATATTGACTGAGGGCATCAAGTGACCGGCCACCGGTTAACACCTACGGTGAACAAAAAAATTTGAGTATTCAATTTGAAAAAGACGCAATGGGCCCATTGGGCCTAATCATTGTTCTTCCCTGGTTCGTCCACCGTGCATGCCTTTATTAATAAGAAAAAATTATAATAAGTCTCTAAATTATTGTTATAAAATTAAAATTTAATATTATTTAAAATATTTTAAAAATATTTTTAATGATATAGTAATTATCTTAATGTTATTATATATTATATTATATAATTATAGATAAAAAATTTTAATGATATCATTATGAGATATTTGTAGAATTTTTACAAATTAAATATATATTTTAATTCGACAAACGTAATTGGACCAATTCTCTCATTAACCCTATTAATAATTGTGCATCAGCATTTCCAAGTGTTTTTTTTTGGTATAAATAGAGACTGTAATGTTTAATACGTCCTCATATGAATTTGGTTTCTTAATTTTAATTAATTATATATTTTTTTAATATTGTTACTAATATTCATTGTGTAATTCCTGAGAATGATTGAAGATAGAAAATTGGCAAAAAAATGGAGGCAAAAACTGTAAGGGCCAGGGGAAAATTAAACTACATACAAGGTGCTGTCCTAGCAGGGTACATAGCATGGTTAGGATAGGACCCTTGGGATAAATAGCAAGGAAATAATTAGTGGAATGCATTTAAGAACATTAAAGCTGAAGGCTGGCTCCGTGACTAATTTACACAACATCATTACCATCCATCCTCGAGGTTTTAGGCAGCAAATGCTACCACTAAGATAAAATATTTTGTAAGAATCTTTAATTTAAAAAAAATTCACAATGAGTTGTTTTGTTGTCTTATTTCTTACTTTATTTATTTAGATTCCCTAATTTTCCCCTAAATTGGTATCTATATTTCGTTACCATTTCCATAAAACATAACCATAGATTAAAAAGTCAAATGTTTAAATTAGTAGCTAACAAATTGATATGAATGGCATAAAAACAAAAATGGATTGGCCTTTGGCAGGGATAACTCAAGGGTAAGACCACTAATGCACCTGCCGTAGGCCTCACCTTGAGCCAAGGCCTCCATGTATATAACCCATATATAATTAGGTTTTACATAATAAATTACTTTCCTTCGACTTTTAAATAGATAAATTATCTCAAGCTTAAAAAGAAAAGATAAATCATCTATAACTTTTGTTGTCAACTATGAGGGTGTTTGGCATAGAGTGGTTTACACCACTAACTCAGTTATAAATAGCGTAAAGTTTTCACATGTTACAATAAAAAAAAAAAATTACTACAGTATAAAGTTCTCATATGCTACAATAAAATCAGCTATAATCAATAGTTCCCATCATCATACCCAATACCCTATATATTGTTAGATATGTATGCTTTATATCACAATCATGTTTAATAGTTTGTTAAAATATCACAAAAATAGTACAAAATATTTACTACATTTTGTATCGTCAAAATACTTCATTCATTCCTTCTTTTTTCTCTCTCTCTCTTTAATTTAATATATATATTATTCTTATGGCGTAATAAAAATACTTCCTTCAATATTTTTTATTGCTTTTTTTTTACTTGGAAGAGTATATTGTTCTCATTGTTCAACTTTCATTTTTTTAAGGTAGAATGCTTTTTTTTGTACATTGTCATGCCCGTATTTCGTTCTCTCTTAATTGCTTATTCTTAATGTGTTCTATTGATGCCTTGTCCTTAATTTTTTTAACTGATGTCTTATTCCTATTTAGTACTTCTTAATTCTTCTTTTTTTTTTTTTAACTCTCCCCTAAAATATTAAAATCATGTTTTGAAAAGTTTAAGAAGCAGAGGAAGTTGAGATTGATTTTTATTTAAGTTGTAGTATTTGATTTCTAATTTTGTCGTTCACGTAATTTTTGTTATTAAATTGTCAAATTTAAGTGTAATATTTAGTGATAAACATTTTCGATGTAAAGTATGAATCTAATGTGAAATATATATATATATATATATATATATATATAATAGGCATATTTTAATTATAAACTGCATTAGAAAATTATCTATGCAAAATGTGTCTCTTTTAAGCCTTTGCCTAAAGGCCTCCCAGAGTGTTGAGCCGGCCCTGGCATTTGGCCCTTAAATTGAAACTAATATTATACCAAGAAATAGAACGAACATACCTTGTGGAAAAGTTAAACTAATTCCAAAAATTAGGGAAAAAAAATTAATTCCCTATACATAAATACGACACTATAACT
The DNA here is from genome assembly GCA_946598075.1 of Artocarpus hirsutus. Lineage (NCBI taxonomy): Eukaryota > Viridiplantae > Streptophyta > Magnoliopsida > Rosales > Moraceae > Artocarpus > Artocarpus hirsutus. The sequence goes on from CAMOHE010047026.1 coordinate 11,476, forward strand.
GCAATACGACATCAGTGCCAACAATTGTCGTCATTCTGCCTTTTCGTTTGACGTTATTCACTCACCTACGACAAAAACACCAGTTACGTACGTTCACAGGCTTCAAAATTACGTCGATCTCTTCTTCCGTTACGATGCGTGTCGTCTTTTATATTAATTTTGGAACTAAATTTACGTATCAATCCCTGCAGCTGACCCCTCAAATTACATAATGACACCTAGACGACAATAGCAGTCTACACAAAACGACAATTTAATCGGTCCTCACAATATTATATTCCCTTTAACTGCTCCTCGAAAAACGCGAAAGTACATGTCCCAGTTACAAAATTGGCAACTGCCGGTAACTTGCAGCGCCTTTGACGGTTGGAGTCCAACATAAGTTGTCGAATCAGTTTCCACGAAATGGTAGGTGTTTAAAAAGGTTGTGTGAGTGTGAACGACAACTATTTTTATTATAATGGGTAAAAATTTTATATTATAGTAATTTTTTATTATTATTATAATATATAAGAGTATTTTATTATTTATAATTAAATTTATAGTAAAAATTAAACGGTAAGAACCATTATGAAACACTTTTTTGATGTTTGGGAATTGTAGAAAAAGCCTTGAAACTTATATCGTCGGTTTTTTTTTTTTTTTTAAATTTTTTTATGACGCGTACTGATGGAAAATGAAGATAAGGAGAGAGATAATAAACCATCGTCGCCGACCGCGTTTTGTGGGCCATTTTATTCTAAAAGTTAAAAGGGACCCTTCTCTGCAATGAAAATTAGAAATAAACAAATAAATAAAATAATAAGGAACATCAAATGAAAACGACGTTCAGACCAACCACGTGTGAGCTAGAAAACAACGGGGTAAAGTTGTACCTAGATTCTGCTTGCGTAAGGTCAAAAAAAAAAAAAAAAAAGACACTAAAAGGCAGATTTTGGTTACAATTTATCTTATAAATTTTTAGTCACAGCATCTTAATTTATCACAACTTTGTGATTATCATCAAATATTTTTGTTTCCACTAATATTTTTAGCTTCTGTTTCAAAAATCACTTAAAATATGTATTTTAAGTTTAAAAATTGTAACAGATTAGATATTTATATTATAATAATTTTTTATTATTTTATTGATACTATTAAAAGTTTATATTATTTACAATTATAACTAATAAGTTATAACAAATACTCTCTTTATAAACTAAAATCACCCGTTATTATAAAAATAAAATAAATAAAAAATATCCTAATATTTCTCCAACAAGAAATCGCGTGCTCTATAAAACCGTACAATAAAACCACAACTGTGAAACTTTTATAACGACTTGTGTGGAGCCTGTACGTGCAAATTACATCAAGAGGTTTGTTGTGCACCCTAAAATTATGAGAACCGCATGTGGTGCACCATGTGCAGTATGGTTAAAAATCTTGTACTGTACAAAATGTGGTGCGAATTTTTTCAAACAAGAAAGAAAAAAAAAAAAGAGTACTAATATTCATTGAAGATAATGATTTATGTATAATTATAAAGGGGAAAATCATAAGAGGCTTAACAATATAATTTTTGCACTAATTAATGTGCATGACAAAATTTAAGTAGATACATTTTTTTTTTAAGAGTGAGGAGATAAAATAATTGATGTCAACAGTTATTGGCAAGTTCTAACTAGGAGTGACAAAATTCGTGTTTTTGTCGTGTTTGTGTCAGTACGTTTACAGCACGATACGATTAGGTAGAACACGAATACGATACGATTAATAAATGTGCCAGAAATGCAAACACGAATATGATCCGCTTATGGCATGCATAACACAGCACGATATGATTAACACGATTTCTAAGCAGGCCGTGACGGGTTAACACGATAACAACATACATATAGCACGTTTATGACTTTATTAACTAACAAAAATTAAAAAAATTAAAAAATTTTAAAAAAAGCCAATAAAGAAAATTAACAAAAATACAATATTTAATTAATACTAACATACTATAAATATTTCAAATATTTTTATTTTTAAGTTTAAATGTGTTATAACTAGGTGGGTCGTGTCGTACTGTATCGACATCTTTACAGCTTGTTTAATTAAATGTGTAAAGGCGTGTTAAACATGTTAGCATAAATCCAACTCGTTTATTTTCGTGTTATTCGTGCCAATCCATGGCCCAATGAATAAATGTGAGGTCCAAACCTATTTATCTCGTATAATTTTTATATTGTGTTATTGTGCCTTGTTCGAAATTATCGGCCCTAGTTCCAACCAAGATAGTTACGGAAATTAATCAAAAACACAACGTAAAGAATATAAAGATAATATATATACACATATTCATTCAAGTATAATATCAGTTGGTGCATAACGACTAACAGTTGAGAACTTTAAGCGACTTTGAGTGCCAAATCAATATAATTATCCTTCTAAAAGGAAAATGGAAACAAACAAAAAATTGAGGACCAAGTAATTAACCTCCAAAGTCATTTAAATTCGGCCTAAAACGACGGTGGAAAAGGAGAACTAATTGCTGGTTAATTTAGAAACTGATTCGACTGGCACAATTTGCAAGAAATGGCAAACCAATCAAATCGCATGCTTAAATTGTATTTTTTACGAAGTCAAATATCACCCTTAATTTAATTATAATATATCTGGATCGCAAGCAGGACGGTAGTTTTTCCAAAAGTTTTATTTCCAAGAAAGCGTAACGTGCTCGAATTCAATTAAATATTATTAGTATATAAAATAATAAATTAGTGTGTCATAATAAATGTTTTAAACTTAATTTGATTATTTTATGAAATTTTTAAATTAATGTTATTTTTAATTATTTTGATGATTTTTAATTACTCTTATTATTTTTATTTGTTATTTTAAATTTTAAAATAAAACAATTTATCCAATACCAACCATGTCTTTTTCGTTTCAACTAATATTTTTAGCTTTTGTTTCAAAAATCACTTAGAATATATATTTTAAGTTTAAAAACTATAACATGTGAGATATTTATATTATAACAACTTTTTACTATTTTAGTGTAACTATTGAGACTTTTATATTATTCACAGTTGTAACTAATAGGTTATAAAAAGCATTTTCTTTATAAACTAAAATCACTCATTATTATAAAAATAAAATTAATAAAAAATGATCGTAATATTTCTCCAACAATAAATCGCGTGTGCTATAAAACCGTACAATAAAACCACGACTGTGACACTTTTATAACGACTTGTGTGGAGCCTCTATGTGCAAATTACATCAAGAGGTTTGTTGTGCACCCTAAAATTATTAGAACCGCATATACAGTGCACCATGTGCAGTATGGTTAAAAATCTTGTACTGTACAAAATGTGGTGCGAATTTTTTCAAACAAGAAAGAAAGAAAAAAGAGCGTACTAATATTCATTGAAGATAATGATTTATGTATAATTATAAAGGGGAAAATCATAAGAGGCTTAACAATATAATGTTTGCACTAATTAATGTGCATGACAAAATTTAAGTAGATTACAATTTTTTTTTTTAAGAGTGAGGAGATACAATAATTGATGTCAACAGTTATTGGCAAGTTCTAACTAGGGGTGACAAAATTCGTGTTTTTGTCGTGTTCGTGTCAGCACGTTTATAACATGATACAATTAGGTAGAACACGAATACGATACGATTAATAAATGTGCCAGAAATATAAACACGAATACGATCCGCCAATGGCATGCATAACACAGCACGATACGATTAACACGATTTCTAAACAGGCCATGACAGATTAACACGATAACAACACACATATAATACGTTTATGACTTTATTAACTAAAAATTAAAAAAATTAAAAAAATTATTTTTTTTAAAAAAGCCAATAAAGAAAATTAACAAAAATACAATATTTAATTAATACTAACCTACTACAAATATTTTAAATATTTTTATTTTTAAGTTTAAATGTGTTATAAACGGGTGAATCATGTCGTGCTTTGTCGATATCTTTACGGCTTGTTTAATTAAATGTGTTAAGGCGTGTTAGACATGCTAGCATGAATCTAGCTCGTTTGTTTTCGTGTTATTTGTGCCAACCCATTTATGGCCCAATTAATAAATGTACGGTTCAAACCTGTTTGTCTCGTATCATTTTCGTATTATGTCATCGTGTCTTGTCCAAAATTACCAGCCCTAGTTCCAACCAAGATAGTTACAGGAATTAATAAAAAACACAACGTAAAGTATATAAAGATAATATATATTCAATATTCATTCAAGTATAATATCAGTTGGTGCATAACGACTAACAGTTGAGAACTATAAGCAACTTTGAGTGCTAAATCAATATAATTATCCTTCTAAAGGAAGTTAGAAACAAACAAAAAATTGATTAACAAGTGATTAACCTCCAAAGTTATTTAAATTCGCCCTAAAAGGACGGTGGAAAAAGAGAACTAATTGCTGGTTAATTTAGAAAGCGGTTCCACTGGCACAATTTTTCAAAATGGCTAAACAATGAAATCTCATGCTTAAATTGTTTTTTTTAAGAAGTCAAATACCGCGCATAATTTAATTATAATATATCTGGATCGCAAGCACGACGGTAGTTTTTCCAAAAGTTTTATTTCTGAGAGGGCACACAATGTTTGATTTAACGTTAATTACTGTTATGTGGTTTCTTAATAATTAGAGCTCCTCTAATTACTAAATTTTTTATGTGTTTTGCAATGTTGGACCACCACACACACAAATATATATATATATATATAAATAAATAATATAAGGAGCACTCATCATATTATACTAATTTTCACGCAATTTTCACGCACATGGATCGATCAATCATGGTATTAGGCCCCGCCATTTTAAAGTATATGCATGGGAAAACAAAATATGCATGTGGGATTGTTCAAATCATACTGTGATCTTATGAAATGTTGGAGGAATATATATAATAAAAAAAAATTATGACGAAGAAACAAAGTTATTCGGTCATCTCTCTTTTTGGGCTGACAAAGTTTTTTTCTTTTTTCTTTTTTCTTTTCTCTTTCTCTAATTTTCTTGAACACGTGAAACATGTGAAAGAAAGTGGATTTGTTATATTGTATTTTACATGACAATAATTGAAGTCAACCATGAAATGGAAGATGATACATGCTGCTACATTTTGTTTGTACATGAGATATTATATATGAACGTACGGAGCTTAAATAAGACGTATATTATAATAACAGAGCGGATTAGATACACAAACAAATCCTAAAGCTTAAATAAGACTTATATTCTATATTAAATACAAAGATAATAACAGAATAGATACAGAAACAAGGATTAAAAAGTGGAGATTATGATTACTCACATGAGGTAAAGTACAATAGTTGCGGAAATAGAGTATATTACAGCAGTACCAACCCTGAATAGTAGTAGCA
>CAMOHE010047027.1:0-51752 GCA_946598075.1 Artocarpus hirsutus
TCCATCGGCGCGTCTTACGCCATTTCTTACACTGCCCAACAATAATCATACGTTTCTTCCACTTCCTCGTGTAAACTCAACAGGCCACGTCCCATCACTCTCTAAAAGCAAGCAAATAACGTGGGACCGCCATTAATATGATTGCTTTGATCACGCAAGCCACATCGACATTACGCCCAACCACTTTTTGAACTGTCTACCAATCATGAAGGTCAAACTAAAACAATTGATGCCTACCGATGGAGAAAAAGGATAAGTTCCACCACAAAAGTTTCGTTTTTTTATTATTCTTACATTGGAGCCAGAGAGACATGAATCAATATGTGCTTTCTTGAACTTTTTGTCTCATTATCTCCGATACCTCTTTATTTACTGTCAACCAGATTTAAAAATTTGCACATATAATATGTCCGAAACGTTAAAAAATACTTCAACAATCAAATAAATTTATGAAATGAAAAATTAAACAATGGTTGTAAATATAGCTTAACAATTAAGTTATACCTTGATTCAGGCTTAAAGTTTGAATTCTTTAACTTCAAAAATTTAAGGTATTAACCAATAAATCCTTAGTATTTTTTAAATTATCAGAGTGTTTGACAAAATAATTAGAACAGTTAGTTAAAATTATTTTATTAAAATATATAAAAATTTTATATTATAATAATTTTATTATTATTATTTTAATATAAAAAAATTTATACTATTTTTTATCAAAAAAATTTTTAAAATATGGTCTCAACTAACCTTTCGAACGCCAAATTATTATTGTTTTGTGGTACAGAGATAAACAGAAGTGCTCGCTAATCAGTTGTTGTATGTATGTCGTCAGCAAGGACGCAACCGCAGCTTTGACGCAGCTGATGACTTTGCCACGTTAAAAAGTTAAGTCTGAGAGATTTGTCATAATTCGAGACTTAGATGAGAATGGAATGGAAATGGGTACGTTGATTATGATAATGACGTTGACTCAATCTACAGCATGACAAGGATATAAGTGAATATATTGTACCATAGATGTTACTGTGTGATCCATGAATCATAGTAGGTGTCGGCATTCCATTGGCTAGAGACTTATAAGGGCCTTGGAGGAAGATTTAAATTGAAAATATTTATTTAAAATTACAGTAGGTAAAAAATTTATTATAATTATTTTTTGTTTTTTTTTAACTATTAACAGTTTTATATGCTAAATTTTTTCTTATAATTAGAGATTTTAAATTAAAATAATATAAAATAATTATAATTATATTTATTAAATAATATAAAATTTTATATATTATAATAAAAATAAAAATTATTACAACATAAAATTTTTATATATGACAGTATTTTAAACTCCAATCATCCTTTATAAGCACCGTCAATGTCGGTTTTGAAGGCTTCACCGGGCAACCTTATCTGCCCACTCAGTAAGGTTACTGACAGGACTTTTGCGTCCCGAAATGAACGTTCCAGGATGAGGATTTGTTTGGAATTTAAAGGTACCTTCACATCAGTCTCGTCTTTTTCGAATTTAGCTTTCAATGCGAGGACTCTCTGCGTCCAGGGGTCGCAATCAATCGAATACATCCTATAAATAATAAATATCTTCTCTCACTCTTTTTTTTTTTTTTTGGTTCTGATAAATAACATATTTCTTCGAAGATGAGAAATTCAAAGAATGTGCTAAGTATGTATTTTAAAAAATAATAATAAGAAGATTTTTATTATTAAAAAAATAAGAATATTAATTTTTTTAGATCATGCGTAAAAACTTAACACATGTTGTTTGATGTTAAATTTGGTCAAATCATATCATTAAAAAAGGCAAAAATAACTTGATACATGTAAGAGTTCAAAATTCGAGTACAAAAATTTATTAGTCTTCTTCCTTTGCATAGATGAAAAAAAAGGTAATACGTCCGTTGAAAATTCTATTTATATATTTGTGTATGTGTTGAGATGAAGATTTGCCCGGGATTAATTTCTGTTGCTTTGAGTAAAAAATTTTTGTGTAAAAGTTCATTTGGTTAATAGATTTAAGTAAAAAATTTAAATAAAGATTTAAATTTTTATGAGAAAAAATACTATAACAAAATGATTCAAACCTTGATTCAAACTAATGAATCAAACGAGGCTCTAAATATTCTTTGATCACTAATTTTACGTGAAAAATCCACAGTTAATAGAGTTTTCAAACCACGATTTTCTTTAGTTGAGTATTTTGAATTTCCTTTATACAATCTTTCACAACTCATTGGTTGTTGGTTTTTTATTATTAGGTGCTTGAGAGTATTGATTGTAATAATTTTTCTTAAAAATATTGTAAGATATGAGAGTTTTACGTTGCAATATACATTTTTGATGCTTTATATTATAGTAACGAAAAATTTTGGTTCTAACTCATATCTTCAAATAACTATATTTTATATCTATTTTTTTTTTGTAGTAATTGCTATGAGCTTTACATATTGAATTTTTTCTTTGCCTTTTTGCTCCCAATTAGAGACTTTGAATTGAATCAAGGTAAAAAGATGTTTAACGATATTGGTTAAAATTATAATTATAGTTATCAAATAATATAAAATTTTTATATATTATAATAAAAAATAAAAAATTTCTATAATATAAACCTATCATATATTTTAATATTTTAAATAACAATTATAATTCTAACTTTATTTTTTAAACACTTTGCGCACCGTCAAAGTCGGTTTTGGAGGCTTCACCAAGCAACCTTATCTGCCCACTCATGAAGGTTACCGACCGGACTTTTGCGTCCCGAAATGAATGTTCCAGGACGAGGGTTGGTTTGGATTTTAGGGGTAGCTTCACATCATTCTAGTCTTTTTTGAATTTAGCTTTAAATACGTGGACTCTCTCCGTCGAGGTGTCGCAATCAATGGAATACGTCTCATAAATAATAAATATCTTCTCTCACTATTTTTTTTCATAAAAAAATAAGAATATTAATTTTTTTACATCATGCGTAAAAACTCTGTGCATGTTTTTTTTAATGTCGAATTTGGTCAAATCATATCGTTAAAAAAGGCCAAAATAGTTTACATCTACGAGTTCAAAATTAATGTACAAAAATTTATTAGTCCTCCTTTGCATGGACCAAAAAATAGATAATATGCCCGTTGAAAACTCTATTTATATATTTGTGTATGTGTTTGAGGTGAAAATTTGCTCGGGATTTTCAACAGCTGTTGCTTTCTTTGTTCTGTGATCACTAATCTTACATGAAAAATCCACAGTTAACGGAGTTTTCAAACATTGATTTTCTTTGGTTGCGTATTTTGAATTTTCTTTATAAAATCTTTCACAACTCATTGGTTGTTGATTGTTGATTCTAGGGTGTTTTAAAGTAGTTATAAGCAATTTAATTGAAAACATTATAGCTTGTAAGAACTTTATACTATATCATATTTTTTTTGATATTATAATATATAAGAACTTTGTACTGTAGTAACAAAAAAATTTAGTTCTAACTCGCATTGCCAAACAACCTTCTTTTACATCTATATCCTTTGTGGGAAATTGATCTAACTTGATTTTATTTAATTTCCGCATTTGTCGTGACATTCACGAACTATACACAGGCACATATTTGAGCTTGTACTGCTGTTTGGAAATTCAACTGATACAACCGTCAACTTATAAGGTTCGATTATTTTAATATGCTTTGAAAAGCAACATTCAAAGTTACTTGGAAGGCAATTACTTATCCAGGTTACACAACTTAACAGCATACAGAAACCGAATTCAGTCTGATTACTATTCAACGAGGGTATAACTCGGTTATTGATGCTTCATTCACAGAGAGAGGATATCGTGCAGCGCTGGTAGATTGATCAAACTTCATTTCCACTGCTGCCATGTCCGACTCTGTTCTGTTGTAAAATGCTGGCTTTTCAGGTACTGGCAATGTGACCGAGTAACTATTTAACATGAGAACTATTGTTTTCATGGTTGGCCTATCTTCTGGATCTTCTTGAACACATAATAAACCCATATGGATGCATCTAACAACTTCATGTTCTGTATAAGAATGCACGAGTGTTGGATCTAACAACTTCAAGGGATTTCCTTCCTTCCAAAGCTTCCAAGCCTGCAAATAGTAGTTCATTACTAGCCTAGTTTAATATTTTAGCATCGAAATAGAAGGATACAAGATTGTACTTACATAGCTCAATAGGTCCTCCGCATAATCTGATTGATAAAAACTACTATTCTTTTTGCCGCTAATAATCTCCAAAATTAGAACTCCAAAACTATAGACATCAGATTTGATAGAGAACTGCCCATGCATTGCATACTCTGGCGACATATAGCCACTGCAAACAGTAATGTACATTAACATATCAGCAACTGTGGTAATGTTACAACTTAAAACTCTAATATTGTTTTTGTCTGTGTGTTATTTTTGGATCTTTGTCATGTTTATATTTTTGCAGGGTAAAAAACAGTTGAACTTACTATGTTCCAACAATTTTACTCGTATTTCCTCGAGTTTGATCAACAGCAAAAATCCTTGCCATACCGAAGTCAGAAATCTTTGGATTCATATCAGCATCTAACAATATGTTACTAGCTTTGAGATCACGATGTATAATTCTAAGTTGAGAGTCCTCGTGAAGATACAAAATTCCTCGAGCAATCCCTCCAATTATCTTGTAACGTGTTGACCAATCCAGTTGTCCTTGTTTAACAGGGTCTGCACATTCAGTAGAAAAATTACAGCTTCAATTTGAAAAGAATATTGCAATATACATTCCTCAAGGGATGAACATATGGTACCATATAGAAATTTGTCAAGACTTTTGTTGGGAACAAACTCATAGACGAGCAACTTTTCTTCTCCTTCCAAGCAAAATCCCAATAATCTCACAAGGTTTCTGTGTTGAAGCTTAGCTAGTAGCACAACTTCATTCTTAAATTCTTCTGCTCCTTGCAAGGAACTTTTTGATAGCCTCTTCACAGCTATTTGTTGTCCATTAGGAAGTGTGCCCTGACAAAATACTCGAACGCATCATTAGAAGTGTCTAGTTTACTCTGACTTGGTGCATTTGTTTCACCAATTTGAACAAAAAAATGGTTCAAATCAGTTTGATACAAATATTTTTTTCACAAAATTTCGAATTGCTGGTGTTTTCAGTTCAAACTTTTAGTTCAAAGCCTAGAAACAAATGCCTCAGTATTTTTGATTACTTTTATAAAAGATTCAGAGCTTTTGAAGATTGATACACAAAGTCATAAACGCAGTACTACAAGCCCCAAATAGAAGATGTATAGTGTACCATACCATGTAAACCTCACCAAATCCTCCTTCACCTAACTTGTTATCAGCTGAGAACTTGTTTGTGGCAGCTTCAATCGTAGCCAAGTCAAATTGCAATGACTCAATGGTAGTAACATCATCCCCTGCAGCTGGACAACAAAGGGAAAAAGTTAATTAATATTTCTGGACGCAAGACAAATTAAAGAAGAAAAAGAATATTTATTTTTCTGTAAACAGTTTATGCTTTTACCCTTTTTGTTGATTACAGCATTGTATTTCCTTTTTGCTCTCTTACTTAGGAAGCAGAATCCTAAGATGAATAATACCAAACAAACAGCAATCGGTACTACAATGGCCACAATTGTTCCGGTGGAGATTTTACTTCTCCCTGCATGTACAGTAATGCTATAGCAGGGTAAAAACAATTTCACCTTAAAAAATGTACACTGCAACGAAACATATTAGTCGTATTGAAAAAATTTGGAAGCAATTCGAAATAAATACGAGGAAGAAAATCTTCTTTACATTACATATGCGTCTATATATATAATTTAACGAAAAGAGATGAAGTAAATGTAACCATCTTATATACTCCCTTGGTTTGACAACTTTTTTAATCGTTATCTTCGTGTTTGGCAAGTCGTTTCAAGTATCTTGTTATAATATGAGCCTTTTTTCTAGACATGAAATGACAATTCTAGTGCCCTTTCAGTACAAAAACATAATTAAACCCAAAAAAAGAAAAAATTGAACTCCTAAAAACATGAAATTAAAGCTGTGAATTAACTTATATTTTTTATATGTAAAAATTAGAACAAACAGCAATGGAATAAAAAAAATCTGGTAATTTTATTACAATAATAATAAACACTTTTGAACCTTGGATTCAAACTCCATCGTGTTTATACATCTTTAAAACTAATAAATATGCACCAAGTATTCCCTACAGCATAACTTTTTCAATGAAAACTGAACTATAAATACTCGATTTTTTTTTTCTATTATTATTAAATTTTAGCAAAATAGATAAAAAAAAAAAATTACCTTTTCCACTGGCTAGAGAACCAGGAGACGGTGACGGAGTAGTGACCGACGGCGGCGACGCCGCAGTTTGGTTGTAGAATGGGTAGAACTCGTACCTAACATTACAACTGGGAAAAAGAACTCTTCCCCCTAGCTTCCCAGCGCAGCATATGGGAAGACGCCCTATGGCGTCCGTCAGACATCTACCGCAGTCCTCGGCGGACAGGTCCGGCGTGCACTGCACCAGGTTGTACAGCGTCTGGAACCCGTTGAAATTGGCCTTTCTCGTCGCAAATTTCTTTTTCCCAGGCCCGCCTCTCGCAGCCTCTGCCGCCGCCTCCTTCATGGTCATGTTCAAAAGGTGGTTAAACCGGTCCCGATCTCGCTGCGTGACATTCGCCGTATTTAGAAGCGAGACCCTTGGGAGCTCGTCCACGGTGCCGAAGAAGGAGCGGTTGGAGTAGCGCAGCTGGCACTCGTCGTACCACAACATGGCCTGTTTCTCCACGGGGCACCGCTTGACGACGTCTTTGGTGGCGAACGTGACGCAGTCCTGGCAGGCAGTGGCGTTGACGTCTCCACGGCAGAGGAAGAGGCCGTAGACGCCGCTGGCGGAGGCGTTGTGGAATTCGCGGGACGTGGCGTTGGAGGAGAGGGACGAGAGGACGGTGTTGAGGTTGGATTGGTAGACGCTGTTGGGGGCAAAAGTGGTGGTGTTTGTGCAGTTATGGTAGAGGTAAGTTGGGTTAAGAATGGCTTCAACGTTAATTATGCCTACAGAAATAAGCAAAGTGAGAAACAGAAAGGTTTCGGTGGGAGTACTGTTGATGGAAGGCATATTTCCCGTTGGATTATGCTAGCCGGTCTTTCTTTCTGGGTAGTCCAAAACTCAATCTAATACTAAATTATGAGGGGAATGATAGACGAAAAATGTTTTTGAGCCGACCGGGCACTCACAGAGTTGGAGGCCCATCGCGTGGACACTAGGTGACACCCAGTGGGTGGGGCCCACCGTCTACGAGAAACCGAGCTTTTGTTCTGTCGGGCAATAAAGTGCTCCCAGATTGATTTACAGGCCGTTTAAAAAATTAATTAAAATTAATAACATTTGTTTAAAAATTAAAACATACAAAAATTTTATATTATAATTTTATCATATGAAAATATCATATTATTTACAATTGTAACTTAAAATGGCGGAGGATTTTAGCACCAATGATGGTGTCAAGAAAGGGGATGTGACTGAGAAAATGTACGGTAGATGTTTCTGTTGTCTATTGCCAACGAGGAAGTGAAGGGGCTTAGGCAACAATCTATGTACATGAGGGGCAAGCCAGGTTTTCATTTGACGGCCCCACACACTGAGGAAAAAAACAATATCTAGAGGGGCCATCGTTATTAAATTTAAGGGTTCACAAATTGGATTTTGCAGGTTTAAATTCAATTTACAATCCGATGTTAACCTTTGGATTAAGAAAATCTTAATTTATAATTAATCTAAAGCCTTTGGATTAGAAAAATTCCAATCCATAGTTTGATTCAAAATCTTTGGTTGAATTCATAGATTAAGTTCTCACCTTAAAAATATGAATATTGAAAGTAAATTTTTTCGACATTAAATATTAAAATAAACAATCTATAATATAAAAAAGTTTATAATAAAGTTCAATTTGTTACAACTAATTATCAAGACAAACTAGCTTCAATAAAACTTAAAATGAAGTCTTTTTAAAAAAAAACTCAAAATAAATTTTTGTATTCATCAACAACACTTATTACTTCAAGCATTTCAACTTCAATTATTTACCTTAGGGTTTTTTATTTCTAACTTATGCTGGAATTTTTAAACACAACTTGATAATAATTTCTTAACAAAAAAATTAGAAAAGCTTTTTTTGAGAAAAAGGAAAAGTTTTATTTGAATATATTATTAAAATTATGAATATATAAATATAAATATGACGTTTCGAATTGACGGATTAGACAGATTAAGAATTGCTCAATTTATAATCCGATTCAAAACTTTTGAATTGATATTTTCTCAATCTAAACCAATCCAAAACTCGTCACCATCTGATCTAAAATATTTGGATTTCACGAAGACCCCTAATTAAATTTAAGTCACGTTTTTGGAAGAAAATAAATGAGAGGGGAGAAGGTGGGAAAGTGGGGAACCGTGAGAGGTTGGCGTCGGGCGGGGAAAAATCCAGAACTCATGAAGACTATTTGGGATTTTGTTTTTTGGATTATTGTTTAAGCTTTAAGGTTAGCTAGAGTCCACCGGTCAAACATCACTGGAATGAAAGTGACATTCGCATAATGTGGGCCCGTGACTGAATTATTGTTGACACCAATGGGGCTGACGCCAGACAGACGCTCAGTACGATATGCATACGTAATACGAGTAAAATTTGAAGTTTGGATCGATTTATGTCAATAAAATAATTATATATCACATTATATGAAGATATCAAATATCCCTTTAAGACATGGGCTAACCCCTTTACGACATGGGCTTTATTTGATATCCACCGCAATTATTGGTTGGTACGCGTATCCAAGGGTATCCCTTGCGATTACTGGCCAACCAACAGATACCTTGCAATAACCACTGTTCTAACCGAAGTTTCTCACTCAAATCCTTAAAAAATCATAAAATCCACCAAAAATCATAGAACATACAAAAAAATCACAAAATAATCCAGAAAACATAGATCAGATCACACAAATCCCAAAAAAGAAAAACACCAGCGCAAATCCACATAAGCATTACTCAATATTTTGTCCTTTGTTTCTTATCATAACACAAAAAATCACGATGCAAACAAAACTCCACAAATAACAGAAACAAAAAAAAAAAAAAAACACAAAATTAAAAAAAATGTTGCGCTCAGGGAGCAACCTCAGTGATATTCGATGTGAGAGAGATTGATCTCTCGATGGAGATGTGACTACAAAAAAACTGAACTATCTCACTTAAAAAAAACTAGACTTTTAGTCTCAATAAAATTTGAATTAAAATTTGTGACTAAATACACATCAACCATAACAAATGTTGCGATAAAAAATTTTATTAAAAACTATTGTGACTGCAAATTCAGTTTTTTGTAATGTCTATTGGAGATGCTAGTAAGGCTGAAATCTTAGATCTATCGAGCTCGACCATGCAAACCGTCAATGTTTCTCTCTCACAAAAGATGTCATGGAGATCTGCATTTGACATCGTCGAAGGTCGTAAATATGGAGGAGAAATCCATGGCATACTTGACGAGCCAACTCAGAACTACGGGGGAGCTAGTTGCCAGATTCAACCGAGGCATCGTCTTCTCCGTTGCATCGAACACCGTAAAAGTTCCAATAGATGTTGCTTCCATTTCATCAATGAAGAGTGCAGCACAATGCAACTCTATTAGGAGATCACATCGACCAGTGGGAAGTATTGTTTGCGCAGTGATGGCGCTTGAGATCGAGAGAGGGAGAAAGGGGGAAAGAGAGCTGAGAAGTAGAACCTATTAAGGGTATTTTAGTCTATTTGATTTTAGATTTTTCTGCCACAACAAATTTTTTTTTTTTTTTTTTTTTGGGTTGTATAAGTCGATCCACCTGGTTTTTTGGTGGCATCCAAACTAATTATCTAAGAGTAATTGAGGAACTATATCCATACATATTGCTTTGATACATTAACACAAAATAAACAAGCTGCTTTATTAATATATATATTGCTGCTCTCCCCAAAATACATAATGTACATATTACTACATGCTGAAATTTTGTTGTCCAAGATATGCGGCTCATAAAATTCTGAGCGCTAATTTTGAAAAAAAAAAAAAAACACGATTAATAAAAAAAAAAAATGGACTTCTCTTGAATTTCGCTTTCTTTTCATGCAAAGTAAATGCGCCTCTATCTTATGTGTATCAAACAAATCAAGCCATATTGGAATTGGAGGGTAGATTTGAACGTTTTAACATATTTCTTATTTAAGCACATCCTTTCTTACTTTTAGTGAGAATTACACACAACAACCATCGGGATTTCTCTTCTGTTTTGTTTTGTCAAGATACCATTGTATTATTAAAAATGATCTGAACAATAACTTATCCCTATTTGGCCGATCAAAACTTTAAAATACCAAAACTACTTCAATAATTAGTACGGAAAGATACCGCAAACGCCCACTGTATGTTTAGCCCATCTTATCATGCTAATATCTGAAATATCCTCAGCATTTGTAAAATCAATCACAAAATAATCCTTGAAACGATTAAATTTTTTTAAAAACCAAGACGAGCCTTTCCAATCTATACTAAATATTATTTAAAACACACAGTGGGTGTTTGCGGTATCTTTCCGTACTAATTATTGAGGTAGATTTGGTATTTTAAATTTTTGATCTGCCAAACAGGGATGAGTCATTTTTAAATCATTTTTCATAATACATGGGATAAATATAGCATCTTCAGAAAACAGCAGAGCCATTTAAGCCATCCTGATGGTAAAAGGAGAAAAATAATATTAATTAAATTAATCACAATATTAATTAAATTAAATTTTATAACTTAAAAAACTCTCAAAATAAATAAAGAAAAAATAGGTTTTGAGAAAACTTGTCTATCTTCTTAGCACCTTTGTGGATTGCGGTTTTAACCCGGGGTTCTATTGGATGGGCATGGAAACTTGATTGGCCAATGTGGTTAAAAGAGACATAGCTGACTATCATGTTTCTAAACAATAAATTTCTTCTTCTTCTTCATCATACTGTGATGATAAACTCGTGTGGGGTGGCAGCGGCTTCACACGAGGATGATCTTGCAATACTAGATCTTGACATGGATGGGAGTTGGGAATGGCAACCTTGCAGGAAGTGGAGACAAGCCCCTGATAGCAGATCTTCTGCTGGAGGAGGGGTTGCTTTGCGATGAGGGAGAGTTAGAATTTTCTTTTCTTTTGAGAGATTTAAATTTTATTTTATTCAAAACACTGAGAGATAAAAGTAGTATTTTTAATAGAACAGAAGCGATATCTTAAGCATTTGCAAAATGAAAGGGGCAAAAGTTGGTATTTTGACTAAACATAAGAGATGCTTTGACTATTTTTCCCCCTCTAAACTCATAACTACAAAGATAGAAATCACAAAAAAACTCCTTCCCTGTATTTTGTATACAAAAATGTTTCAGAATGCCAACGTTGATTTTATTCTAGCAAAAGAGCTAGCAGTAGTGAAAGTATAATTTCTTGTCTCGGTACTCATCTGGGGAAAAATTCAGAAACTGTAATCTCATTGACAGAACCACCATTAACAACTAGTATTTCTTGATGGCTAGTGTATCTGGTAGTAATAAAGGCAGGTCGTTCAGGTTGGGCAAGACTCTGAGCTTCACTTTTCAGCATTCGAGCAACTGATGACATGGTAGGCCTCAACAATGCATCTTCTTGAACACACAATAACCCAATTTGGATGTATCTTATAAATTCATTTGGACGACATGAATCTCTCAAACACTGATCCACCATGTCCAAGGCTTTCCCTTCATTCCATAATTGCCACACCTGTATAACCAATCACCATATTGTAAATATATGAGGAGGATTTAATTACCGTTTTATAGAAATATTGTATATCTTCGTTAATCCGATAAACCGTACATATGCTACGAGGCTAGGTGCACAATCCGTTGCGTGAAAGCTAGAGTTCCTCCTTCCACCTAAAATCTCAAGCAAGAGGACTCCAAAACTATAAACATCAGACTTTACGGAATATAGTCCTTCCATAGCATATTCTGGGGCCATATAACCACTTTAATCACAAACAAAACACTAAGCATGTTATTATAGAAATAATAATAAAAAACTAAACAAAATCAGTATTGTGTGCAGAATGTCTAATAAGGCCTCATTTGGTATTATTTTTTGAGTATTTTTAAAAATGTTTCTGGACATCTTTTAAGGCATGAAAACAAAAATGTTTTCTAAATGACGATTGGTGAGTAAATGTTTTGAAAATGAGAAAAAAAATAAAAAAGAGCTATTTATCTTTTTATACTATGTATTTTAGGTTAGTTCAAAAAATATACTTTTGATTTTTTATCTCATCAAATCTATACCATCAAATTATATTTAACATACAAATCATTACTTTTTTTCTCAGACAACAATGAATTTTAACCACAAAATACCCTAAATGCCCTCATAAGAAAAAGAAAACCAAAATACCCTAAATTTAAAAAAAAAAAGACAGAACTTCTCACAATTTTTTTAAGAAATAAAAAAATAAAAAAAAATCTTCTGTGCACTCGCTATCATTCCCACCCTTCTCTCTCTACTCATAAAGACAAGGAGCTCTGTCTTGAAAACTTTTGAGATTATAAATATATAATCCCTAGTTGATGACTACTTTAGTGCTAGAGCTGGAGAATTTACATCAAAAATTGGCAATCCATCCAGTCCTCGACTCCATAACCGCAACTCCGTTGTTTCTTGCGGCTAACAATAAATCTGGAAACCGTAACTTCTCCAACAATCAAACACCTTTCTTACCCACCATAGAATTAGGCTTTTGTTTGTCAGAGGGGAATGCTCTTCTCTCACTAAATCAGAGAAATGGAGGAGGATGTCTAGGTCGAAAATGAAGAAGACGGAAGAAAAAAGCGGTAAGGATGAAAATCTTGCGAGAATTTTGGAGGTAGGGTCAGGATGGGATGATGCTGAGGCGGGGATAGGAGGTAGGCGACGGCATGGGTAAGGTGGGGTGGCAATAATGGCGGGCGGCAGTGGGGTGCGCTGAGGAGGGTAAGGATTAATTTGGACTTTTCTTTTATCAGTTTTTTCTTTTCTTTTCAAAGGTAGTTTGGGTATTTGGGAGGTCAAAATGAGGTTGACCAGAAAAAATATGAATTTATATATTAAACCTAAATGTGGTGTTATATGTTTGATGAGATAAAATTCATGATATGAGTTCTGAATAAACTTAAAATATAAAATATAAAAAAGTAAATAACACAACAAAAATTGGTGAGAATGGACTTTGTGAAAGAAATAAAAAGTGGCTGAGAGTTGTTTTATTTTCCATTTTCATTTTCTAAGACAGGGTTCCCAAAACACAGGGCTCCTTTTTTTTTTTTTTAGGCCTAAAACAATCTTTTAGAAAAATAGAAAAACGCAATTGTAAAAATAGTCCGAACACAGTTCTAAAAAATTCTCATTTTCATCTTCATACTCAAAAGAAAACCATGCCTTTGTTTCTATGCATTTTCTACGTCAATATAATTTGCTATTTTATGCAAATTTAGCTATATTAAAATAATTTTACATTAGGAATCATGTGAGATGTTGTAAACGAAAAACTTATTCTTTGGGTATTTTATTCGGATTTAATTAATAACAAAACTTACTAAGTTCCAACAACTCTTGTAGTGCTCCCTTGAGGTTCATCTTCTCCAAATATTTTTGCCATGCCAAAATCTGATACTTTAGGATTCATATTCTTATCTAATAAGATGTTTCCGGCTTTGAGATCACGGTGTATAATCTTTAGCCGGGAATCCTCATGTAGATATAAAATTCCTCGAACAATTCCTTCGATTATGTTGGCTCTTATTGACCATTTCATCTGACATTTTTTTTCTGCATCTGCACATTGAGCGGAAACATTGTTTAAATGGCAAGTAGAAACAATCTTTTGCATAACTAGAAAATGTATGTTTAGATATGCACAGACCAAAAAGAAAATAATCAAGGCTTTTGTTGGGCACGTATTCATAGACAAGTATTTTTTCATCTCCTTCCAAGCAAAATCCCAATAGCCTCACTAGATTTCTGTGTTGAAGCTTTGCAACCAATACAACCTCATTCTTAAACTCCAATGCACCTTGTCCAGAACTCTTGGATAACCTCTTGACCGCTATTTCTCGTCCATCATGAAGCTTTCCCTGATCATAACACACATTATAATATCAGCTACTTCATTTTTCTTTAATTTTTGAACTGTATGGCTAATGGTTTGATACATGCATACCTGTAAAAGGGAGAGCACTATAATTTGCCTATGCATACCTTGTAAACTTTACCAAATCCACCTTCTCCTAAAACGTTGTAATCAGAGAAATTGCTTGTGGCAGTTTCAATGCTCTTAAAATCGTACTGCAAGGACTCTACAGTCATATCATTCAGGGCTGCAATTAAAAAAATAGCAGAATATTGTGAAAAAATTATAAACCACTAGATGATAAAACAGTCACATTTGATTCCATAAGGAACTAGTCTTTAAAGTTCTCTTCACCATTTTCTTGCGCAATCAGAGCATTATGCTTCTTTCTGGCTCTCATGCGAAAGTAGTAGCCCGTGGTGACTAGCAATACAGTTGCAACAACTGAAACTACACAGGCAACAATAATGATCGCCGATGATACTTTGTTCTTTCCTGCTTACATTTTAGCTAAAATTAGCATATGAATAATGGGATGGTCCCGATATACAGCAAGACAAATATCTCTCAGATCACAAACAAAAACAATGAAACCACATGACAAAAAGATTGGTAGATAACAATGCACTCTGAAGTCACACAGTAAATATAGGCAAACGTATTTCTTTCCGTTTTGTTTACTTTATTTTAATTTTTTATTTTAAATTAACATTATTAATCTTTTACACATGCTAGCTCCTAAACTATAATGCTTAAAAAACATTAATGCCTTGTTGTGTGTGTACTAAACAAATATCAACTTTCTGCAGCAATTCCTTTTTTTTCTTTTTTTTTTAATTGATCTTCCTAAAAGTAATTGAAACTAAACAGATTTTCTATAACTATTGTATCAAATACTAGCTATATAAACTTAAAAAAAAAAAAAAAAAACAAAGAGAGAGAGTGAGTGATGTACTTATTGTAAACGGCATATGCTATTGATGCATTATATATATATATATATTATTGTCAAGTTCTTTTTGAGGGATATCCATTGTCAAGTCTTGTGCATATCACTTGTGAGATAGAGATACTATCGTGCATAATTTAGCTAGACATCAATATTTTGTTGAGAGTCAATAAAACATCAAAGTAAATAAATATTATATTAAGAAAGTTTAACGGAGTGAATTTAATAATTTATCATAGTTGGTAGATCAAATTATATACTTAGGTCTTATTGGCCATTTGACTACTTCCTGGAAAAAAAAAAAAACAAACAAACAAACAAAGATAGAAGCCCTTGGTAAAGGTTCCTTTTTGTAGCGGTATCTTTTTATTATATATATATATATACATAATTATGGTAATTAATCTCTTGAATTTATAATATTCCTCAATAAGGCTTCTTAAATTTATAATAACACTTACTTTTTGAACAAAAACCAACACTTGCACGTGTGCCTTTAATGAAAAGAAAAGAAAAAAAAAATCTAGTTCTCTTTTTTGATTCATTTCTCTTTCCACCTTCTCATCAAGGGCAACACTCAGCAGCCTCACTCTTCGGAAAGGCCAAAAATTTCCATAAATATGTTGTCCCCAGTTTGTTGTTCCATTGACTATGCCCTCACACAAAGTTGTTAATATTATTAAAATTTGAGAAAGTCAACCATAATAAATACTAAATACTTCAAAAAAAAAATTGAACAATTAGCTACTAAAATGTGATTAGCGACACACCAAAGAGGACTTCTCATAGTTTTCTTATGAGGTAACGTGTAAATAGGTTGAATATCACTTTTAAAGACGACTATATATTCATATGTACCACTCTATGTGTAAATCAGGCTTAATCTTTTCATACAAATAGTTAAGGCTGTATAGAGTAGACCAAAAACCATTAAACCAGACTAGTCTGGGGATTGTTAAATCATTGGCTCGGTTCCACATCAAAACCGTGCGCCGGTAGTTTGAAATCAGATTTCAACATTAGTAAGCCAGACCGTTTAGAATTAGTATACAAATATAGATGAAAAACTTTATGTATACGTATCTGGACTTTGGTTTGAATGACATATAATTATTGTTAATTGTTACGTATTAATTAGCATTTGCTATAACTTGTATTTAATTTTATTGAAATTCGTTTTGGGAACTCAGTTAGAGCAACAAACTATAAAAATATAGTTTCAACTAACTATTATTGTTGTGTTTTTATCACAAAATTTAAACTAAAAGCTGATTGGAACTATATTTTTATAGTTCTAACTAACTATTATTGTTGGTTTTATTACAAAATTTGAATTAAAAGTTGATTAAACTATATTTTTATACTTCCAACCGAATTCCCTGACTTTGAGTTTGAGAAATATAGTACAAAATAATAGTAACATGCATGTTTATAAGTTTTTAACCTTTAAATACCTTAAAACTGGCCACAAAAATTAGAACCCAAAAAACCTGTAAAAAACCACTTGTCATTCTCAAGTTGGCCCAATTGTGAGGCCGAAATCCCTATCCAAACCAGACCGTTATGTAATGGCCCAATCTAGTTTGGTTTTTTCATATAAAACATTTGGTCTGTTGTAGATTGTTCATCTATAAATTTTACTGTCATTTGTTATTAATTACAGCAATACAGGCAGACTAACAATAAATTTATATTCATGAGTTCAATGTTAAAAGTTTAGAGTTTGAATCCTCTGCTTGCATTATTTTGTTGACAAAAAAGAAAAACTATATTACTTGCAGTAATCTAACCAACATTTTTGAATTCACAAGGTTTAGTCGCGAAAATTTTTTTCCCAGACGAAAAAAGGGGACTAAAAAGATAATTTTGTACAAACTCTAGATCACAAGCAGGCATGTCTACATAGTATACATATACATACATATTATAATGAACTTTCTTAGTTGTGTTTTATTTTTCTCTCTCTAGAAATGTTTTTTAGGTGAGTAGGTGATTTTCTTTTTTTTTTTTAAAAAAAAAAATACCTTTAGGCGACGGTGGCTGAGGGATCATGTTTGTGGGCGGCACCGAAATAGTAGGGTATGTAGTAGGGTACACAGTTGGCACAGTCGACCTTGTGGGCGGCGCCGCACTAGTCACATACGCAGTTGGCACAGTCGACCTTGTGGGCGGCGCAGTCACATACGCAGTTGGCACAGTCGACCTTGTGGGCGGCGCCGCACTAGTGGGGTACACAGTCGGCACAGTCGACGTTGAGGGCGGCACCGCACCAGTAGGGTACACAGTACGGTACTCAGTCAGCACAATCGATATTGAGGGCGGCACCGGACTAGTACGGTACACAGCAGGCACAGTCGATGTTGAGGACGGCACCGCACTAGTAGTGTACACAGTCGATAAAACAGACGTCGTGGGCAGCGATGATACAGCTTGAACATCATAAAAGGGGTAAAAGTCGTACCTAATGTTACAACTGGGAAGCAGAACTCTGCCCCCTAATTTCCCATCGCAGCATGTGGGAAGACACCCTGTGGCGTTCGTTAGACATCTACCGCAATCCTCTGCGGACAGGTCCGGCGTGCACTGCACCAGGGTATACAGCCTCTGGAACCCATTGAAGTTGGCATCTCTAGTTGCAAACTTCTTTACTCCGGACCCGCCTCTCGCGGCCTCCGCAGCTGCCTCCTTCATGGTGGTGTTTAACAGCCGGTTAAACCATTCCCTATCGGTGACATTCGCGGTGTTCCAAAGATATGCTCCTGGCCTTGTAGCCACCTTGCCAAAGAATGAGGTGTTGGAGTATCGCAGCAGGCACTCTTCGTACCACAACACGGCCAATTCTCCTGTAGGGCACCGCTCAACAACGTCCTTGGCTGCGAACGCGACGCAGTCCCCGCAGGTGGTGGTGTTGACGCCCCCACGGCAAAGGAAGAGGCCATAGACGCCACCGGAGGAGGCGTTGTGGAATTCGCGGGACGTGGCATAGGAGGAGAGGGAAGAGAGAAGGGTGTTGAGATTGGATCGGTAGATGCTGTTTTTGGTGGAATTGGTATTGGTCGTGTTTGTGCAAAAATGGAAATTGTATTTGGCATTAATGGCTCCAACGTTTAATAGATAGATCGAGAGAAGCAAAGAGAGAAACAGAGAGTTTCTGGTGCAGTGGTTGATGAAAACCATTTGATTAAAAAAATAAATAAGTTAGGCCCTTAAAGCTTGAGCAAATCATGAGGATTATGATAAAGGAAAGGGAACCGAGTGAGGAAGATAGAGTTGCGCAATGACTTACGGACTAGACGACAATCAATGCATCATTGACGGAAACGTACATTCCTTTTAGATCTGTCTTCAAAACGAGTCTGGGGTAATCGATATTCTTTATAGTGAATTTGGAGAATACCCGGAAAGCTGGAGGTTGACTAGACGAGGGTCGTTGTAAACGTGGGGAAGGGGCTCAACTACTGTGATCTGTGAAGCTTCATGGTATGTATGAGGAAAAAGTTGGGCAATGAGAGGTCGCCAGACACTCGGTGTTAAATCTAAAACCTCTTGAAATTTCTTTGGTATGTAATAAATAGGGCGAAAAAGAAATTGATGTGTGGGACCGGGGTTGACTATGGCTTTGACAATTAACATTGTTGTCGTGGACAAAAATTTCTTCAAAATTCCAGTATTTTGAAGAATGTCCTTTGGCTGTAAAAGATTTATTGTAAAATTTTAGATAAATATTGATAAATATCAGAAAATATTGGTTGAAATATTTATTTTGGTGAGTTTATGGTGTAATTTGTACAAAGTTAATTTTGAGAAATGTAGGAAGCTTTAAAAAAAAATATCGGATATTTTGTAGTATGCATAAATATTTTTTTTGACTAAAAAACAAAGCTGCTCTAATTATGAGACTTCTCATGTTTATCATTCATATAATTATGGTTTTTATAGCCATGTTATAAGTAATTTTTAATCTTCTTTGAGCATACCACTATCATCTCAGGTAAACGATTAGAAAAATCCGTAATTTCTCATTTATAAAATTACAATGTGAGAGATTCAACAAATCAATGTATGATTTTTTAACAATCAAATAACACGCATTGCATTAGTATTTGTCTTTATTAATATGAAATTCTAGCCATATTAAAACTCATAAAACTTCATTTTGGTATCAGGATATCCAATATATATGTGAAATTTATTATGTAAAACTTGTTTATTTATATATCTTTTAAATATTTATTCTATTATAAAGTATCAAAAAGATACATTGAATCAAATTTTTATTTCCCATGGTTTTCTCTGATATTTTAATTATATTGTTTTTTCCTAAATTTTTTATAAAATTAAAGTTGACATTTTGACCAATACCTCGTCATTGACTATGAGTCAGACATTGTGTTGTGACTCTCTTAAGAGGTCCTTTTGTTTTTTGGTAAAGGAATCTGTTAACAACTCTATTATTTAATCAGACATCACTTATAGAGTAGAAGTGGTGGTGTTTTCTAAGGAGTTCTCTCGGGCTATTTGATTTATCGAACAATTTTTATCTATAGTTTTAAAGGTTCCTACGATGGATTGATGTTAGTTTTAAACCATACGGGACCACGGACTGGTATTTTTAAATTTTTCTAAAAAAAAAAAAATCCCAACTTATAACAATTGTCCATATACCTATATATTGTGTACAATTAGAGTTAATCTTGCAAATAGTTCTTGAGGTTTACCGTTAGTTTTACTTTAGTGCTTGATGTTATAGAAGTTTTATATTGATCCTTAATGTATTACTTTGTTTCAATTTCAATCATTGTATTAATAAACTGTCGAATATCTTACGAAAAACTTTTAAAATGTCTCAATTTGATCTTTAACCTATTTTAAATTGGAGGGACCAAAAGCAAAATAAAGTATTAAATTAGGGACCAAAGTGAGACTTTTGCAACGTCAAAGACTAAAATGAGACTGGGGTAAACCTCAAGAACTATTTGTGGGATTAATCCAAACAATTATTTTGGATAATCAATGTTTCAAAACCTACCAATCTTCCTTCCTATTCTTCTTTCTTGGAATCAATGAACATGTGGGCACCAATTGAACTTTCTAGGATAGATCGTCCTTGTAACAGCCTCCATCTTAACTAGACAAAACACATGCCTGGTCAAGCTGGCGAGTGCTACATTTACTTCATCATGTAGAAATTATAAAAAAAAAAACTCTTCATTTATCTTTTTACATATCATATTATTAGATAAAAATTACAAACCAAAAAAAAAAAAAAAATTACTATATTTACAAAAGAAACATATATATCTTTTCTAGAACAAGTTCTCAAGCTCTTGATTATACACACCAGAAACAATAGTCTTTAAAACATAATAGTTCTCATTAGCAGCATGTGACATCCTGTCAGCCGTAGCAACTTAAACAGCTTCTATTCTTGCACATCAACATCTGCATCACAAGAAACTAAATGAGCTATAGCTCAGTAAGTAGAATCTAGAGTTGACATCACAAGGTCAAACATGCATTTTAAATCATGCCATTCTATTGTACTCATTTTTAGTTAAAAGAAAACATTTTCAGTGAAAGGCAGTCTATGGCGCTTTAGTTAAGTATAGAATTAGTTTAATATCCGATAGGCTGTGAATTTTTGAAACCTGTTCTTTTTCAGTCTTATGGCTACCCTATATTGGAAAACCTCATGCCTCAAGGGATATCGCCACCATAATTTGGGTACGCCGGTCCCTCCCGTGTCCCTTGCCTACCCAGATATTGAACTATGTTTTATACTTTATCTTAAAACATAACATAAGGATACAATAGCTTTGCTTTTGTAAACAAGTAAATAAGACAATCACAATTATACAAATCCTTTCACTCGTTGAGTTTATTCTTGTGAAGTTTGAAAATAGGATTCTATTTACTTGAAATCTAAGAAGACTTAAAGAAAATGTGGATGGTTGGTGAATTTGATGTGCTATTGACCTGCAATATTCATATTCTAACCATTCAAGTACAAAGAAATAATTTTAACAATCATGCCTATACCAACTTACAATCATCTTTTTGATATGTAAAAATGGAAAATTTCATAGATCTTAGAATACAAACCCATTTGTCATGAAAATTTGTAGAACAACAATAAACATATCAAAGAATCTTCCTATAAAATTTCACATCATTTGGGTTTAATTTGGCTAGGTTCACAAACAAGCAAAGCTAGCCTACTGCCAACAAAATTTCAGCAGCAGGACCTGATTTTGAAAAATTCACCAAAAATTCATCCTTCAACATTTTTGCACGAAATTTGGACACAACATAGCTCTATATGTCCAATGTCATTCCTAAAAATTTCAGCTTCAGACTCAGAGTAATCTAGGAGATATGAAGCCTGTAATCAGGGCTGTTGCACACTTTTTTTTTTTCCAGAATTTCAGCTTAACATTTTCTCAAACATCATGCTTGCACTCACTAAAATTCATAGAAAACAGAGCAAATTCGAATTCAAACACTTCCAAAAAATGCTTAGATCAAAACACAGCAAGAGGAACACCCATTTACATTCAATTAAACCCTTTCTCATATCATTCAACCAAAGACGTCCTTACTTTTATGAAATTTTTCACAAACCAACCTGTATACTTACAACCCACAAAAACTCCATCAAGAAGCATGAAAATATCAATTTAATTCAAGAAAAACGTCTTACCTTGGCTGCTATATAAGTTGGCCTCTCAAATTTAGGTTCAGATGTCAGTTTTCTCAAGAAAATCTATGGTTTTCTGGATAGTCACTCTTAGTTTCGAGTTTTCACCTTCATTCCCTCACTTCTTTGATTCTTGTTTGAATGGAGAAGAGGAGGCTCAAAGTAAAGTTTTTCTTTTAGGAATTTCTTTTAGGAATGATATGGTCAGAGGCGTGAATTAAAGGTTTTATGTGGTGGATTAATGTTTAGGTGACAACTAAGCAATTGACATATTATAATCATATATTTGATTTCATAGTTCTACACAACTAAGCAATTGACATATTATAATCATATATTTGATTTCATAGTTCTACTAGTAGCCCCACTAAAAATACCTTTTCACATATATATCCCCAACGTTAATATTTGTTCATAAACCACCATTTTTAACAAAGTCATACAAACAAATATCAACTACTATTTTAACTGTTACTAACACAGTCAATTAAACTAAAACATAATAAATCATGTAATGAACCAACAATAAAAACATATTATTTATAATTATTCATAGCACATCAATTCTTGCCAAGTAGGTCATCCAACTCTTCACTATAAAAAAAAAACACTTGAAATATCGTTAGATTTCTCAAAAAACTCTATATAATAAAACGTTATATCATGATTAAAATAATAAAATGCACAACATACCATTCAAATTTACTATAAAAAATGCTTCATAGAGCCATACACATTTGTGAGAATTTTGGGCATTGCACAACTGGAATTGGAAAACTTCCCAGGCTAACAGACAACTAAAATTCGCCAACTCCCTAGGAGGAGTGGGCATGTAGTGCAGATACACTCAAAGGATTCCATCTTTAAGATACAATAAAAAAAAATTGAGTCCAAATGATCACTTAATCTTAATGTGAAACCATAAAATGGCTTTTTTTTTTGGGCCATAAAATGGCTTTTTTTTTTGGGTAACCGTTTCTACAACGACATATTGTCTTTTGTCAAAGTATTTGCACGTACGATTAAACCAATACGACACTGAGATTAGAATCATACATGTTTTGGAAGAAACGACACGCCATTTTCTTTGTTAAGGAAAAGTATGGTTTGCACCGCCTCTCGGAGCACTCTCAAGTGTCAACAATTGGATCATCATTAACTCCAATGCCCCTTTATTTATTTATTTATTTTTTAACTATATCAGCAACGTTACTAGTTGTCAATGGAGATTCAGTGAGGCCAGTAACAGAGCGGTTTGTCAATGAAGACTGATTGATTGGCATCACTTCAGGCACACAAAAGGCAGATCCGCTTTCCAATAGAACCACCACAGACGACATAGTGGGCCTGTGCGCTGGATCTTCCTCTACACACAAAAGCCCAATATGCATACACCTTACGACTTCATGAATCCGGCATGATGGCTCTTTTCCTTCCTGCCACAATTGCCATGCCTGTCATGAAATTGATTAAAACGGCATTACACTCTTAATTTATATGTGATTTTGCAGCTTAATCGCAATTGACAAAAACCCAGTTTAGTTAATAAAGAACATACATATCTGATGAGTGTCAAAGGAGTTTTCTACAAGGTAGGAGCTACTATTCCTCTTTCCGCTAATGATTTCGAGTAATATCACGCCAAAGCTGAAAATGTCTGATTTTGTGGAAATTATTCCCTCCATTGCGTACTCTGGAGCCATGTATCCACTATTTTACATATAACATTTCCAAAATTTCTTAACTTTGGCAGGGACAACGTATGACTATTGCAAAAACAGAAAGGTAATATATATATATATATATAGTTGTAGTGTCTAGGAAGTTGTCTCACTATGTTCCTATAACTTTTCTGGTGTTCACTACATTCTGATCCTCGCAGAAAACTCTTACCAAACCAAAGTCTGCTATCTTCGGAACCATCTCGTTGTCTAACAACACATTACTTGGCTTTAAATCCGTACGAACTATCTTTAATCTGGAGTCTTCATAAAGATAAAGAAGCTCTCTAGCAATTCCTTTAATAATGCCATACCGCGTCTTCCAATCAAGAGATGAACGTTTTTTGGAATCTGGAAACCAGTATAAAATTCTAAATTATACTTGATAACCTTGATATTAGCGCATACATATATATATATACATACATATGAATGATTTTAAAAAATGCAAGCATTAATTAGAGGATGAAACAGACCAAAAATAAAGCTATCAAGGCTTTTATTAGGCATGAATTCGTAAACGAGTAGCTTCTCTTCTCCCTCCATAGCACAGCCCAAGAGCCTCACCAAGTTTCGGTGTTGAAGCTTCGCAATTAATACGCACTCATTCGTGAACTCCTCTATGCCTTGCCCTGACTTCCCTGACAGTCTTTTAACAGCTACTTCTTTCCCCATTTGCCAAAACACCCTGCAACGATTTTGAATAAATTTCAATATCTCATAAGCCATAAAGGAAGCAGGGGAAGATGGTATAATTACCTTGTAAACGGTGCCGAATCCGCCTTGTCCAAGTCTATTTAAGTTTGAAAAATCATCTGTAGCAGTGCGTATCGTAGCAAAATCAATGTGTGGTAGTTCCTCTGTGTTCACCAATTCATCATCTTGGCTTGTTGTTCCGACTCCTCCGGGGCTTGGCAAACTATGCAATAACGCACTCTGGCTCCTTACCTCATCTGCCAAAACAAACTCGTGACAGTTAATGTCAAGTCAGATAGAAATTTTGATAGAATTTTGTTTAATTTCACCTTGCTTCGATCTCTTCTTCCGGAGAAGATAAATAGCACAGGAAGAAATCAAAATTGCCAGTGGTGAAGATGAACAAGAAGCAATCACCACAACCTTCCATTTCTTCCATTTGTGCCCTGCTTTCAATGAAAATAACTGCCTCAGTTCCTATTACCTAAAAAATTGAAGACTCAATTTTCAGAGCTCCTCCTGACTAGATTTTCATTTTGTCTACCTCATAAGCGTAGCTGCCCTTCCATATTCTTTTTGTCAATTACTCAAATCGACATGATTTTCTCAAATTCGAACTTTTTTTTTTTTTGTGTGCTGAAAAACACGTTAGCGCTAACAACAATATTGAATCACAAATATTTAAAGTATTTAAAAGAGAGCATATTATCCGCAACGGAATTAAGTTCAAGCTGATATTTTTCTTCCAGAAGTATTTAGCCACACATAAATCTTAGAATCAACTATCAATCATGTTAACTTTTAGCAGCAGCAGAAAGCACAATAATAAAAGTAAAAATTATAGTAAATGCCTAATGTAAAATCTTCCATGCCCATACCTTTGGAGCCCGAAACGGACGTGTTATAGAAAGCGAAGTGCTCAAACCGCATGTTACAATTTGCACTGACTATATAGCCACCTTCTTTAGAACCACAGCATCCCTTGAGATCTCCAAAAGCCTTCTTCAAACATGATTTGCAATCTTTCTTTTCAATGTCTCTGGTACACTGAATAAGCCCATATATTTTCTTCTTCTTCTCCTTCTCCTTCTTCGTATACGAAATCTCCCCGGTAGCAAACATAGTTTTTGAACTATCAGATGAAGCCTCATCCGAGAGTTTCTTGAATCATTCAGTCAGTATTTTTGTAAATTTTTCTGTCTCGGCCACACGTTCCCTAATGTAGTTGTCACCTGGTAGTTTTCCAGAATAACTTGGCGCGTTGTAGAGATTGCGTGAGGAGTAGTGAATCTGACGGAGCTCCAACCACGTGCTTCCTTCGTCGGTCGTACAAGTTCTGACGATCTCTTGGCTAGCATTCTCAAGGCATTTACGACAGTCTGTAACAGTAACATCCCCTCTGCAGAGAGCTTGCCCGTTGACCTGCTCGGGACCGTCTCCAACACTCACGTTGGAGAAACCGGTTGGTGGAGTTTTGGAAGTTAAGTTCTTAAGAAGGCTCCTGAGGTTTCTTTCAAATGAGGTATTTGCTATCGATTTGTTACCCTCCTTGTTTTCGCAAAATGTAGAGAGAGGATTTGGAGTAAAAGGAGTCTTGTTTGAACTAACAAAAATGAGCAAGGAGAGGATGGTCACCACAGACAAAACATGGGATAAATCTGAATTTGCTTCTTTGTCCATCTTGCTGAGTGGGAAAGTAACTAATTTGTATCACAGATAAAACTCATAAGTGGAAAAAACACTAGCACATATATAAACAATTCATGAATCAGCTTCTTAATTGCAACCTTAAAAGTAATTTTTTATATTAGGAAAAATAAAAAATGAAAACAAGGTGTGCCCACGGGCGGTAAAATTTCACACTGCCAGGTTAATAAAGATGATTCCTATGGGCAAGCCAGGCAGTCTTGTGGGCATTGACGATGGAACACTTCCATTAGCTTTTGTTATTATTTTAGATAACCGAAAGCCAAAGAGAAAAAGAAAAAGAGAAGAAACTATCAGTCGTGGGGCGGGCGGGCGGCGTAGAAAGACTTAGAAACACTGTTTAAATCACAAAATTACAGTATCAACCAACTTTTATACTACATTTTTCTCACATGTTATAATATTAGTTTTAAATTATGGTTCCAACTATGTCTCAAAGGCCTAAAAACAAAACTTGAGCTTTGTTTGTTATTTACAAAAAACGACGAAAATGTTTTTTTTTTTTTGGTTCTTGTTCTTCATTTGTTTGTATATTCAATGTTTTCTTCTGATGCGGCTATTTGCAAGGTCCACACGTTCACAAACCAAATTCATTCAGTCGGAAAACATTGCTTGTAAAATGCTCCGAAAAAATATAAAACTACTTCGAAAAACAAACCCACGAGTACCGATTGTTGAATGAAAAGCTTGTCAAATAAGGAAAACGAAACCTTCTATTCCATGCGTAACAAATGGGTTCTTAAATTGATTTGGTGAAAGATAAAATATTATTGTTGAATTGCAAAGGTCAATTGTACAATGTATTAGTGATAAAAGTTAACGCCGGAGAAAACTACGAAAATAGTTTTTAAAATTTTTCTCAAGAGAAGTAAAGCTAGGTAGTTAAAATTGTGTTCTTCCCTTGGGAAAATTGTTATAAAGTTTCCTTTTTTATGAGTGGAAAACGTTGAGCTACAAGGAACTCGTGATGATAGTTTTGCAGTCTAATCCAAGCAATGTAATTGGCCATATGAAAACGTTAATATTGCTAGATATAGCCAATAAAATAATTCCTTCTTTTCAAATAGGTTTTGGGTATTTGATATTTTTGCCCCTAAACTAATTATGGTATTCGATAAGTTGTGCTCGATCAAAATTTAAATCTTGGTTAGTTGCCTTGTCCAAATGAATGACAACTATTAAGGCATAGATTGGAATTTTAAATAACAATAGAGCACGTTTCTTTCCTAATTAACTTTAACATCTTTCATCAATTTAGGGACACCGCGCAGCATTTTATTAAGATTCAAGAAATTTGTTAAGGTTAGAGGTTGTGGGACTTCACTATAAGTTTTAGGGCAAAAGCACCCCAAAAAAAAAAAAGCCAATTTAAGTTTAATTAATTATATTTTTTAAGATTAACCCCAAAGAAATTTTAGTACATAAGACATAGTGTAGGTTAACATTGATTTCTTTGAGTTTCTATTTTTTTTTTTTTTGATACATTAGTTTCTACTAAGGTTTGAACCTGTCTTACACGGTGACACCCTCCCCAATACACACACCCAACCACTTATCATTGAGTTTCTAATTTTAAAGATGAGGCTTGTACCTTAAACTTCTATCACTAATTGTAATGCATAACTTTTTTTTTGGAAAAACACAAATTATATTCAGAATTTTTTAGTAGAAAATTTCAGCTGGGGTAAAGGAGTGCTTCATTGAAAATTCTCTTTGAACCTCATGTGGATCCAAACTCTGTACTTTACACTGCCTATTCTATCTCGATAGCAAAAAGAATTATTTTAACACTTTCTTTAATCACAATATTGTCCTTTCTGTGATTTCAAGCATAGTCTAAATTGCACAGCCAGCTCTATGAAAAAATATTGTAAAAAATCAAAATTAGCTTTACTTTAATCAAAGTTCCAAAGCTTAATAATTATGATAATAAATAAATATAGATTTGAAATAGAATAATGAAATAGAGCCCAAAAATAGAGCAGCCTATCAAATAAGTTATTTTCTCCTTTGCAAAACAAAAAGTCATTTTTGACTTTTTGTGCTGAACATAGCATTAACTTTTACATCGGAGATGGTCTTATGTAACAATATTTGTTAAACAAAATTTTGTGAACTGCAACATTTTGATCCTTAGAATGCATTTGCATTTGAACTGCCTTGATTTTCTTTGACAACTCTTTCGACCATTCTTAAGTCTCCAGTTTAAATTAAAAAAGCTAAATTTGAACATTAATGAGGCTGAAACAAGCAGAAAATAACATGTAGATCAAAAAAGCATACTAGAAAAATTTCATGAGTAGTTTCTAAGATGCAAAGTAAAAGAAATTGCATCTAAAAAAGAGGTAAAAAGAAATTGAAAGAGCTTCAGGTACATTCATCGGCTCTATAACCGATGTGAAACAGTCTAAATGGTCATGCTATTGATTGAGAAATTATCAACATTAATCCCGTCATAATTGCTAGACGTTCCCCAAGAAAAGGCTGGTCGTTTAGGTTGTCGAAGTGCTTCACTTCCACTGTTCAACATCACCACAACAGATGACATTTTTGGCCTCTCATGTGCATCAGTTAGGACACAAAACAATCCGATGTAGACACATTTCACAAATTCTACTGGACAGCACGAGTCTTCCAATAAGGGATCCATCAACTCCAATGCTTTTCCTTTGTTCCAAAGATGCCACGCCTGCGTAGTTGTGAAACGGTAAGTGCAAATGCCACTCTGAGAAACGGGCCATATGAGCGAAAATGGATAAACTTACATAGGCTATGAGGCTTGGAGCACGTGTAGACAGTTGGGAACCGGCACTCCTTTTTTCTGTAATAATCTCAAGTAGGAGAACTCCAAAGCTAAAGAGGTCAGATTCAACTGAGTTGTCCTTCCATAGCATACTCTGGAGCCATATAACCGCTGTCAAATAAAGGAGCGAAATTAAACTTATCTTTAGTAGGGGGAAAAGAGTTTCAAGCAGATTTATGTTTTCTTTTTTTCTTAGTTTGCATAGGAAGTAATACAACGCACTCACTAGGTTCCAACAACTCTAGAAGTATTAGCTTCACCTTCAGTTCCTACAAAGGTCCTTGCTATTCCAAAGTCTGATATCTTTGGATTCATGTGACTATCCAACAACACATTGCTAGCTTTTAAGTCCCTATGAATGATTCTGAGCCTTGAATTCTCGTGAAGATAAAGCATACCCTTTGCAATTCCACTTATAATACGAAGCCGACTGCGCCAATCAAATTGTGTTCGTTTCGCCTCTTCTAACAGCCAAAACAAGTTAAGGATTCAATTATATATATATATGTATATAAGTTCAGGGAATAAACTTAGGACAATAATATAAGGAAACCAACCGAAAAGGAGGACATCAAGACTGCCGTTGGGCATGAGTTCGTATACAAGCAGCTTTTCCTCTCCATTTACACAGAAACCCAAAAGCCTAACGAGACTTTTGTGCTGAAGTTTCATTATCAGTAGAACTTCATTAGTGAATTCCTCTTGCCCTTGTTCTGAACAGCTCGAAAGCCTCTTGACTGCAATTTCTCTTCCATCATTCAGTTTACCCTGAAATAAAAGGTGTTTATTAGATTATTGATCATGGGCAGTTTGTGACTTAACTGTCCTAAATCTGGACTAAATGGAATCTTTCAGGTCATTTTCTTCAAGCTGAGTAAATTTATTACCTTGTAAACAGGGCCAAAACCCCCTTGCCCAAGCCTTTTTGACTCGGAGAAGTTGTTAGTAGCTTCACTAATGGCGGCCATATCAATAAAAGGCAACTCCCCAGCATTCTGGTCATCCTTTTCTTGTAAATGATGTTGAAGGAAATCAATTCCGTTTGGATTCCCCTTGTTGTGTATTGTGAGTTCTTGACCATTCTTCCCTGAAAATTAACATGAACAACATCAGTTAAAAAAGAATAATATAGAAAATTTAGAAATCTAAAACAAAATCAAATATAAATGCTGCAGATAGTACAATTACCTCTTCTGGATACAATTTTCACCCGAAGATAATAGAAAAGAGAGCCCAAGAGTACAACAGCCACAAAAGCTGACACCACAAAGACTGTAGGAATCTTTAGGACCCATTTTCTCCCTGCATCACAAGGCAAAAGGTTAATCCTCAGCAGATTAAAGGAAATACAGAAAAAGTCTTACTCTTCTCTTCTCAAAGCAAAATTGTTTTCAGAAATAGTACTTACTCTTCTTCGGGTTACGTTGAGTTCCGGAATCGTCGCTTCTGAAATCATAAAGCTCATACCTTAAATAACAACTCTTGCTCAAAATTCTAGCTCCTCGGTAGAAATAGTAGCTAGTCGAAACATTGGCAATACCTTTAAGGCATTTCTCACAATCCTCTGCAGTCAAATCTCCAGTACACTGCACTGCAGCTCATATTTTATCATCATCTTTATAGGGTCTCTGTTCAAAAGCATACATGTTTGGTGAAGAATCAAGAGCCACCTTCTTAGTCAGGTCACCCAATAGGCTCTTGACAGCAGATCCAAACTGTTCTGGCTCCGCAATATACATGGAATTATGCACCACTTTGTTACCAACTATATCAAAAGAGCCGAAGGATTCTTTATCGGAATAGCGCAATTGGCAATCGTCCTCCCATGCCACAGCTTCCAATGCATTGTGGCAAAACTTCATGATGTTTGGTGCTGCACAGGCAACACACTTCTTGCAACTGACATTCTTCTTGTAACCAAGGCACATGTAGTGACCGTAGAGTTGTCTATCGGAGTCATTATTTCCAGTGGAGGATTTGTAGGAGTTGGATATGGGGGCATTTGAGGACAGTGAGCTGAGAAGAGTATTGAGACTATTTAGAAATTGGCCGTTGTGTGGATTAGAGCTGTTTTTGGGACAGAACTGGTAAGGCAAATCAGCATAAACACCATCATAGAGTCCGGCAGTCAGGAAATAGTAAAGCAGAAGTGAGATAATGGTCTTGGTTTTGGAAGCATTTTGAGAGGACAACATGGTTTGGACTTTTGGTGTGATAATTGGGGGAATTCTCTTTGTTCTGTCTTCTTTTTGGCAACAATAAGAAACTAAGCACTTACGGATTGCTAATAGATTTATGAATTTATGATTGTTGGATATTAACTAGGCTAAAATTTTAATAATGTACTTCTGACTTGTGAGAAATAAGAAGAACGAGAAGGCCTATTTAAATGCTTTGTTTAGTAAAAGCTGGGCACTAGAGGATAGAGGTGAACATTAGGTAGATGGATTGGTTGGATTTTAAGAATTTTTTAATCCATTCAATCAAAGTTCAAGTGGGTTAATTTTAAATCTAGTCCACTTCAATGAACCTAAACTTTAAAAACAACCCACGCAATTAAAGTTTGGGTGGATTGGATGGGTTGATCGGATTTAGCATTATAAAGAAGAAAACAAATTCGAACTAACAATTTATCAAAATAAGAATTATATAAAGAAAAAAACTAAAATTCATTACATATTGGATGTTGAAAAAGGCTCAAATACATAAGTCATACTTAATAAACAAAACAAAACAAAATAAAATCTAAAAAAAAACAAATATTCAAGGGTTGACAATGTTAGCGAGAAAAAGATTAGGTGAAAGAGAGGCGTAGATAGAAAGGTTGTTGGCGATTAAATGAAACAAGAGAGGGTGTTTTTTTTGGACTTTGAAGTGAAGAAATGAATACTTAGATAGGCACAGTTGTGAATAAAACGCAAACGGGGTGTTAGGTATATATAATGGAGTGAAAAGTGGTGAATTTTTTTTATCATTTTTTTTATTTTTTTAAGGGATTTTGTAGTGTGTTGTGTGTATTAGAAATTAGAAAGTAAAACACTAGAAGTCTAGAACCAAAGAGAATAAGTTTTATAAAGTATATTACTACTTTTTTCTTTCAAAAGAATATGAAGGTTTTTTTTTAAGAATAAGATTATATCAAAATTAGAATATTAAATATATAATATTATATATATTTTACATTGGATGGGTTAGAATTATCTTAGATTTTGAAAAACTTAACCCAAACTCATCTAATGAAAAATCAGATTGGGTGAGTTAATGAAAATTTTTATTCGAATTTGGATTATTTCTAATTTCATTAGACGAGTTAGATCAAACTCGTCGGATTATTGGGTTTTTTATTCACCCCCACAAGAGAGGATTAATCTCTTCTGAGATTTTGATACATAACATATATTTATACACAAGACCTCAGTTTCCTTTCTCTTTCTTAGTTTGTCCACAGGCTTTAACAAAAAAGCTTCTTCAACCTTAATCAGGCGTGGCTGAGTTCATATTTCATGACATATGAAGGACCTGGAACCACGCCCAACGTATCTTCACCGCTAACATATTTGGTGGGCTGAGGTAAGGTACAAATCATTTACAAAAGGGACCGTCATTAGGGTCTTCAACAAATATTCCTATAAATATTCCTAAGAGTGTCTAAGACAGCCTCTTTTAGAAAAAGCAGACCAATTATACTAAGCCGGTCGCTTTTTTCTGGGACTTTACCATAAAAAAATAAAATAAAAAAAAAGAAGAAAGAAAAGAAGGAAGAAAGGAAGGAAGATGTTATTAGTTTCCGAAGCAGAATTTATTTCTACCTCACCTAAAGGAGACCAAATGAGTATGTGGCTAACTATCAGTTTCAAATTAGCTAGCTTTTTCCATATTCCAACAATTTATATATCTATTGTTTTGGTGAAAATTCATGGAAACTTTGCTTCTATATAATGATCGATGGCGTTGGAAAGAAGCTCAATTATTGACTCTCAAAGGTCATCAGTTAATTCCGGCTTGTTTCCTTGGAACTTAGGAGTATTATAGAATTACAAGTCAAGAACTCGTACTGTTTCAATCTTTTTTACTTGGAAAAAATGTACAGAAAAAAGTTTTTTAACATTTAAACTATTAGGATTACAAGTTTGAAACGTACTAAGTTTCACATGAATCCTTCAATGGTATATAAGAGATTTTTTTTTTTTTTTTTTTTTATAAGAGACTAGTACATCCAAACTAAGTTGGCAGCTACTAGAAACCTATCCCACGCCAAGCTCTCAACTGGATATTATTGAAAGAAAAATAAAGTTATGAGGGAGCCATGAAAATTACATAACAAACCCGACGGGTAAAAAACAACAACAAATGCCTAAACACATCAAGGCCAACATGAGAGACGCCAAGAAAATAGCCTAAACTACGCCTTTAATTAATTATTATAATAAATTTCATTAAAAAACCTTACTTATAAAATATTTAGTGCAGAGGATTAGGAAAGAATGGATTGGATTAAATCTTAATACTTTGTTTAGTGAAAAACTTTAAAGGACTAGATTAGATAAGTTTTTATCCAGTCCATGCTTGAGTCCCTTTAGAAGGGGATTAGGCAATCTCTTACTAAAACATGGGATTAAACATTATCTTTGTATATTATAAAAAATTTTAAGGACTTATTTGTAAAAATTTATAAAATTTAAGGTCAAATTATAATTTTTAAAAAAATAAGAGGTCAAAATATAATTTTTTTGCAACAAATATATTTTTGAAAATTATATTTTACCCTCTAATTTTAAAAATTACAATTTGACCCCAATTTTTGAAAAAAATTTACAAGTAGGCCCTATCCTAATAACAAAACACCAAACATAGAATTACATTAGTTAAACTTTTATCCTCTTACGTTATACAATCATATTATTTTGAACGTGATCGTTTATGATTAAGGTCAACTATCTTTTTATCTTTTTCAAAATAATATTTTTAAAAGTTTCCAATCATTTCACCTTAAATAATCCTATTGAAAAATAATTTGGTAGCTATTTAGTAAATCAAGATCTCTAAAAATTTTAACCAAGTCTTAAATAACACTTTAAGAGTACATCATTAGCTCTTGATAAAAGAGCTATAAATTCAATTCCATGTCGATGCAATAATGCTTTCACATCCTTTATAAACTATATGTCAAACACACCAAACTATATGTCAAACACACAAAGGAGATGCACTCTTTGACATATCAAAAGGTACAATCCATAAATATGGTCATTATCTGCCAGGATTAAAATGGTGTTTGGTAAAATCAGTTTTACCTAAATCTTTTAGTTGTTACAGTATAAAAATCTCACATGTTACTTTTGTCAATTCAAAAGTTTTGTCCTAACTACACTTTACAAGACAAACACATTTTATTTATGTAAACGACGAGGAGAACAACAAGTATCAAGACCCTTGTGTACATCCCAACTAGCTACGTTGGTACCACTAAAGCAACCTATCTTGTGCCCTCCTCAAAGATCTACCCAGTCAACTAATCAAAATAGAAATGTGCCTCATTAAAACCCTTTTAACGTAAAAAATCCAAGCGAATGAAAAAAAAAATATTTTATACTTAAAGTTTAAGTATATACTGCTTATAATTCATCATTTATTATAGTAATTATACCATTTCATTTGTTAAGTTAATTCTTTGCACGACGTTGGTGTTGTAGCTGGGAGCGATGGAGCAAGTATGTGTTGGGCATCACAGCAAGCGACGACGATGGGGCTGCACTATGGGTGAGTTTCTTTATCCGTCAATAGTAACATATTAGTACTATTACATATATTTGGTTAGGGTTTTTTTTTTCATCTGTTAGTTGATATAACTAACTTGAGATAAATTTGAAGCAACGTTCAAGCATACATAAATATACAATATGTGATTTCCATGGGCTATTTGCTTTGCTTCTAATATGACCAACATGACTAGTTAAATGGCGAAATACAAATTAACTAGTCATGCACGACCAAATGGATCGACAGTACTAATATGTTCTATAACATAAAATAAAAGGTGTTGTTTGTCACAACACGTGCATGACTAACGAAGCAAACATCAACTTGTATACTTCAAGGATATGTCAGATCTTAAAAAGAAAAAAAGACTTATTGTAAGTATTGTCAGGAATGAAAATAACGTTGATAATACGTACGTATGTTGATGGTTCTAGTTCGAGGACAATTCAACAAGTTGTTTATTTTTCTTTTTCATTTTTGGTGTAATGTTGCGGTTTTCTTGGCATGGGCAAAAAGACATGTTATAACATTATTTTAATACACGGTTTTACTGCTCAAGGTAAGCACCAGGGTTAATTTAATGAGTGCAGTTTTTAGAGTCCTTCACAAACAACTCTACCCACAAGAAATGCTGGTTCTCTTGGTCCAGGAAGTGAATGATTCACTTCCCGAGGAATGCAACCACGTCTGACAAAGTGGGCCTGTCTTCTGGATCTTCCCGACCGTACAGAAGTCCAATATCTATGCATCTTATAAAGTTCGACTAGTGTGGGGTTGAACGTGATTCTAGTTCCATCCATAATCTCCACGCCCCTGTCAAGAATTTTTGGAACAAGAAACAGTATGTGATCTTGTAAAATCTGATTTAACTCTTGTTTTTCTGTTTGTAGGCAATGTTAATGTCAACGCCAAAAAGTAGAAACAAATATACATACGACAAACAAAGAAACAAGGGAAATAACGAAAAAGATAACATAGATCCAAACGTAAAATCTCAATCTTACGGTTAAAATATCCTGCTTCGTTTGTAAAGCAAAATTGTCTTTTTTACCAAAAAATTCCTTAAAAAAAAAAAAGCCTTTGATCCACTCTGGGGGACATCTGCTGTAGTTTCACCCTTGTTGAAGAGTATTGAACTTGAAATTTTTATGGATTAATTATATAATTGTATCTTCAATTGTTAACTATTTCTCAATTTATCCCTCTGTTCTTAGAAACTATAAATGTATCCTTAAAATTTTAAAAACTTATTTCAATTTCATCCTTATAAATAGAAAAAATTGGGCAAAATAACATGACTTGTAATGACCAAGAAAAGCCTATAATTAAATAGCGTAATTTACATATTTAAATCAAGGATTTCTTTGGAAACATTATATATGAATTTCATGACTGAAGAATTTATGAAACAAATATAAGATTATTCCAGAAATTCTATAATAGATTGTATAGTTAAATTAATTAACTATTGTAATTTAATAAAGGGATTGATAAATTCTACCGCAACTGAGGCAGAAGAAATTTATTTGTAAAGAAATTGAAAATTTTAATAATGAGAATTTCTAGGTACAATACTAATTAGCAATGTACCAAAAAATACTCTAA
The DNA here is from genome assembly GCA_946598075.1 of Artocarpus hirsutus. Classification (NCBI taxonomy): domain Eukaryota; kingdom Viridiplantae; phylum Streptophyta; class Magnoliopsida; order Rosales; family Moraceae; genus Artocarpus; species Artocarpus hirsutus. The sequence continues at coordinate 36,152 of CAMOHE010047027.1, forward strand.
CACGAATTGGTCCTTAATTGTCAAATTAGTAAAAAATGGATCTATGCGAGTAGCTGTAATGATAGAAAATATTATGCAAACTCGGATAGTAACACTGTTAAAAACTATGTCATTACAGAGTTTAGATACTGAAAAAGTCACGTTTGGATTTTTGTCAAGTCTAAAATAAATTTCTAGACATAATGCAGTCAAAATCGATACACGATTAACTCTTATTGATATCGATTCATACTGTGATTGGTATGTCACAGTATTTGAAAAATAGGAAAAGATCTGTCGGGTAATAAACTCTTCTATTAGCTAAATTAATTATTGTTGATAGTATAAAATTTACCTACTTGAGGGAAACTTATAAGCATAAACAAAGGACAAGAATCCCTTGATTTAGGCTTCCACTTCATCATGGTGTACTTGGCAACTGATTAAACCAAAATCAACACTCCGCTCAACCTCACTTATGGCATGACACTTAAGAGAAACAAAGCCTTGATTAAGCCTCATTAAGCCATTTAAGAGCTTAGTTAATCATGAATTAAGTGGGATATTAGATTAGGCAAAAGTCTATAAATAAGAGCCTAAGTTAATAAGCCATGATTTTTCACTCTTCCTTTCCCCATCTTACCATTTCCACCGTGCACTACAAGAGAGCCCAAGAGAAGAAATTTCTCTCCCATTTTCTCCTATCTCCACCGAGTGAGCCTAGAGTCTCAAAGAAATAAAAAAAATTCCTCAACTTGTTTCCAATTCTCTCCAGTGAATACCTAAGTCCCCAAGGGACAAAAGTTCTTCCCACTTTCTTCCCCACCTCCACTGAGTAACCAAGCCCAAGAGAAAAGAAAAAAAAAATTTCCTTCCCCATTTTCTTGACTACATTGTGTGTTTCAAGGCCTCCAAGAATAGAAGTTTTGTGTTTCTAAACTTCCTCCCAAAGCCTAAATCAAAACAAGCCAAAATCCCAAACTATTTTCCATCACTTTCATATCACTAAACTAAGTTCAAAAAGGAAGAATAAGAAGAAGAAGAAGAGGAGGTGTTAGAACACTTGACTAAGGTAATATCCACACTTATTCTTTCTTCCCTTTCTTTTTTTCCTAGCAAAGAAAAGAAACCATTTTTTTTTTTTTTTACCTATAGAGTCTTTTTATAAGGACCAAAACAAGCTAGGTTTTTACATGATTGAATTTTGATTTAGTAAGATACAAGAAGAGGACAAAAAGTGAAGTTAGAAGCCTTAAGAACACCTTTACAAGATTAGTTATCAAGGGTAAGCAAACCTAAACCTTTCCTTAATTTTTTTTAAGGCAAAAGTATACAAATTTATGAGAGTTTTGATGATTGGGTGAGGAAATATGTTGTAATAATTATTTATCTGTTGTTAAGTGTAGCATGTGCTTGTATGATATGCAAAAAATTAGTACATACATGCTAAGATTATGCTTTTTCAAGTTTTGGTTTATCGAAAACTTTTCAACAAACTTTGAACATGTAAACAGAGTCTTAGAGTCATTTTTAAAACTTTACTAGACACGAGACTTTTAGTTTTTGACGTTTTGAACAAAAACCTGTGACTATAAAAAAACACAATTTTGACTCTAAATAGGCCTATCGAACGTTTTTTAGGGACTACCTAAAACAGATCCAAAAAAGTCTAAAAAAGCCCCTAAAACTGTTTAAAACAGTTTATAAAAGCTGTCTTAGAATTGTTTTTCAGTTTTTGGGCTGTTTTGGGTCTGAATTTTATATTTTGCCAAACATGAAAGTTTTAGATTGTGACGAGACAAACAACTTTTGTGAAGAAATTTTTTCAAAATCTGTCTCTAATATGCAGTTATGGTCAGTCACCCAAAATGTCCAAAAACTAAATTTTTGAGCAGAAAATTTTTTTGAAGTTTCGAGTAATTTCGAGGCCAAATTGCAAGTCAAAACATGAAAGTTTTAGTTTGCAACAAAATGAAGAACTTTCATGAAGAAAGTTTTGTGAAATACTACTTTTAAATTGGACGTTAAATTAGATAGATAAAAACAGTCTAAACTTTTAATTGGTAAAAATAATTGCAAAGTTTTAACCGAAAAACAATTTTGTCAAAAATGCTGACTGAGACTTTAGAACAAACAAGAAAATTAATAAAACACATATTTAGAAAACAATAAGTGACTTTTATAGAGGAAAAACTTTAGAAGAAAAACTACATTTACCATACGATTTCACGTAAATTTTCCAAACTAATCTTCTCGTACCAATTTTTATAAACAAAGATCGTATGACTTTAAAATTTGATTTTTCACTAAACTAAGAAATTACAGTACTTTTGAAAGGTTATATAGGTGTAAGATTTAGTGGGTTATAATAATTTCGAGCATTATTTTATAAAGTGATTTTTATTTGAAATTCCAAGCTAAACGGGTAAGAAATTTAAGGATGAACTATAATCGTTTTCAATTAAACACTAAGTTTGTTAGCATGAAAACCTGGTACTCTAAAGCTTTAATACAACAATGTTAGGCATAGGTCCAACACCCATTTTAGTCTAAAATGCCGCTCGAGACACTGTCTATCAGTAGAATATATATGATGATATGATATCATTTTCAAGCTTATGGACTTAAAAACAAATTACAAGCCCATTAAATGCATTTAAATTAAGCCCAATTAGGAATTAAGGTAAGAATCATGAATTGAGGAAGTGACTAATTTAATTAGTGGGTTAAAGTCTCACAGACTAAACGACGATAGATAATTAATTAATTGTTTTAAAAATTAATTAATTATCAACTTAGATATGAACAAATGGCAATTAAGGAAAAGTTTCAATATTATGAGGATTTTGTTAAAATACTCCTTGTAATAGAAATGGTGAAACTCGTGGTCAGTTGATAGAGGAATTTACGATCTAATAGAATGATCGAATTCTTATGGTTATGTTAAAAATTAAAATAGCATAAAATGAAGTATTCTTACACAATCAAAATGGGTGTTTTGTATAGATTTATTTCCATTAGAAAAGAAGGAATTCATAATCTATAAGGAACCCTACTTCACTAAAATAGGTAAGTAAGAATCTCATCTACATTGTGAACAGTTTTTAAATAAAATTGTTTTTTTAATGATTTCAAAAAACATAGAATGCATGTCAGTGATATGCCTTGCCATAATTCTGTTAGGACATATGTATTGATCTAAGATATGACGAATTAGCATCTTGTGAGGTGATGAACGATGTATGATATATGTTGTATTAAAATATATTGTTTATTTGCTTTCAATTAAGATGTTTTTAGTATTGTTATGTAGGGCTATATAGTAACATGTCATATTGCATATACATAATAATACAAGTGAAACTAAGAAAGATAAGTTAAGGGTATTATACCAACCTCTCAACCCACGGGGAGGCTCCATGTTAAAAAAGAAGAAGAAGAAGAAGATGGCGTTGTTGGGATTTTGCAAATCCTAATGACCACAATATAAGTTATGATCTCTATGTTGTTAGGGACCTCACGAGCCTTGACTACCCGATGATCGCGCGCAACTAGTATGATCATCTAGGCCTACACAGTAAGTCAAGATAAAGTTTAGATAATTGAGCATAAAACAAATCAATAAGCAAGCATTTAATGGTCATGCATTGATTTATCAAATGATTTTCAAATTGTTTTGCGAGTTGAACTTCTTACTTGCTGTGCGAAAGCTCATTCAAGTGTGTTCATGCTGTAGGTAAGAAACCTATTAGCATCACTTGACTGGGCAATGGCGAGCGGCGGACGAACGATGAAAATGTGTATAGATATCGCTTATGCAAAAATCTGTTTCCACACTATGTTGCCTTCTATAAAATTTAGTACGTATAAAAAATTAAGTAATTTTACATAATGAACCTTAGAGATCAAGGCTGAAGTCATTCGACCTCAAATTTAAAAGAAAGAAAGAAATAGATGTAAGATTTTCTACAAGAAATATATATATATATATATATATATATTCATAGATGTTGCAATCGGGAATGCAAGGAATGCATATAATTTTTCTGATAAGAAATTATAGAAGTAAATGGTTTTAGAAATGTATTTAAAGTATCATTTTGAATCAAGGAAAGTATTTAAATCAAGAAAAGTATTTAGAAGAATAATTTTTAGAAAAATTTATCATGCTAGTTTTAAAGGATTAATTCTTAATAAGTTATTGTTATTTTAGTTTTAAAAAATTAAGTTTTAAGAAATTATATTATGCTTTAAAATTGATTTTAGAAAAAGGGGAATTATTGTGTTTATGTTTTGAAAAAAAATCCACAAAATTAAGGCCCTCATATTAAAATATGTTTAAGTATTAAGATTATGAAATTAAATAACGGCCACATAGGTTGGGTTGTTACATAACTACCCTTAAATAATCATGATAAATATTTAATATATTAAAAACATAAAAAAATCTGAAAACAAAATATCAAATTTCAAAAAAAAGATCTTAAGTTTTGTGACCTTTTAAATTTTAAAATATATATTTTAAATTTTTTCAAAAAAACATATATTTCATCAAACAAATTAGGTTAGTCATGGGTATTTTTATCTTGTCTCTGTATTTTTTAAGTCAAAAAAGGTTTGTAAGGTATAAAATTAAAACAAGTTTTTTAAATTCAAATGATACTTTTATAGTTTCTAAAAACAAAAAGACAAATTGAGAAATAATAAGGACTAAGATGTATAATTATACAATTAACCCAAATTTTTATTACATTAATATAAAACTCTAGTCTTTTGAAGGACGGGTCAACTTAATACATTTTAAATGTTACCACTAGTTAGTAGGTTTACTTATAAAATCATTTTTTTTTTATAATTCTAATAGCTCTGTCCGTAGCTATTTGATTCGTACGGACTCGGGCAGTGCTCGCTTGGCCAGTTTAGAGGCCGCACGCTGACCGTTCACTTCAGTTAATTAATTAAGTTAATTAGTTTAAAACAAAGTTAATTTATCACAAATCGCAATCATGAAGTCTAATTCAATGGATGTAATTCAAATAATCAAGCACATCATGTGACGTAATTCACTCTTTTTTTTTTTAAATTATTAGCATACATTGTCCACGAAAATATGCAAATACAAGAGCCTAACCTAGAGGTTATTCATTTCCACGGTCTGCGTAAAATAAAACCAGTCTTTAACAATCTATAAATTATTACCGGTGCTTTGCTAGTCCAACAATTGACTATTAGAAATTGTAACAATGTTTTAAATTAAGCCAAAGAGATTTAAATAAGGGTTAGTTGACTTTTTTATTCGTGTTAATTAGCTGCTCTTTTTTTCACTTTTTTTTTTAAATTAAAATAATAATAATAATGCAACAGACACCAATTTGTCTAAAAATTTTGGATACTAATAGGGTGTTTAGCATGTTGGTAAGAACTATTGATTAAAACCGTAAATACTGTAACATATGAGAGCTTTACATTGTAGCAACTTTTTTGCTTTTATTATAACATGTGAGAGCTTTACACTGTTCCTAACTGAAAAGTTGGTTAAAACTAACTAATGCCAAACACATTATGAATGATGTGATGATGATAATATACATACGTTAGGATATAATTGATAAATGAGGTGTGAGAAAATATTAAAAAAAAAATAGGTGATATGAAAATAAAAAACAAAAATACACAGATTTATATGGAAAACCTTAATAGGGAAAAACCATAAGCAGAGGAAAAGTAAATCCATTATATCAAAAACTATATAGAGGAGATGATGAAAAATACATATATATAAATCCCCAATCAAATTTTTATAATTATAATTTCACCACAAATATTACACCGTAAATTTTTCGGGCATGACCAAATGGGATTCGGGTCACCGTATTCTAACATGAGGTTTGAATTGTCTTTTTGAGCACCTTATGCACTCTGACAATGACAATTGTATGCCAATTACATCATTTGGTATCCATAACTTTGATAAATATATTTTTCTTATACATTGCTAGCTGTTGATCTGAGCCTGAGATCTTTCCCGTAACTCACCTCACTCTTTACCAACAAGAGTTGACAACTTAACTTGGATAAACGCATTGTAGCCATAACATTACTCCGTTAAAAATAAAAAGAAAGAAGAATAACATCTCCCTGTGGTTCATTTGTCCTCTTCTGTTCCGTTTCAGTCATTTTGATTACCAAGTTTCGCAAAGCAAAAGGTTACATGGTTAATACAAGACAATGCTTGACCTACACTTGGAAGCGGTTAACACGTTTCATGCTGCATAGGCAGGAATAGAAGTCTGAACGACAAGGTCCATTGTGGATCACTGCTTCGATAGAAAATTCGGGTGACAGATTTGCAGTCATTTGTGGCTATAAGCTCTTTGTTGCGAAATTAATGCAATAGAAACAAAGAACAAAAACATACAGAGAATTGACATGAAAACCCAAAACGAAAAAAAACCATGGTAGAGGAGAAGAAAAACATTAAACACGTAAAGATTATAATGGAGGCGCTAGGGAGGCTCAAAATTCGCTAATCATAAAGCCTTAACGCAATACATCATATATATAGGTATAGGCAAAACCATATGGGCCCAAAAACATAAATTAAATGACCCAACAGTAATGGTTCATACCGCAGGAGCGCAGCCCCCGCACCCCTAGCGAGATCAGTGGTCGGCTACGGGATCGGGCCTATTGGCCCGATCTCTCCGCTATCATCACAAATCTCATAAAAAATCTCACTTTTGTTTTTCACCACAATTTGTCGTACCGCGAGCTTTTTAAGTCGGACCAAACTGAATTTGAGTCATCATACTCTAACACTCTTCTTGGGCAATAATATCAATGGTGTGACTTTGTGTGATTTCAACAGTCACCTAACAAGCTTGACAAGAAACTTTGTGTCCAAAATCTGATCCGACTCTATTAACTGAGTAACCTGATAGACTGATTGGTCTAGATCTACATGGATTTAGGAACTTCTCATTAATTACAATAAATGGAGTTGCAAATGGCCTAAATAACCTACAAATGTAAAATTCTAAAGATTTTATCAGCTGGCAGGCCACGGACTGCATCACCGAGGTATGACATTAGAGACCGTGAGACCGTTGAGAGAGAAACTATTGTCACTGCCTGATTCACAACTAGTCATGAATCTCCCGGCCGAGGAGAAGGCCTGTTGCTTAGGCTGGCAAAGTTTTGCAAATTCGCCTTTTAATATTACCGCATCAGACGACATCGTTGGGCTGTCGTATGCATCTTCTTGAACGCAAAACAATCCAATGTGAAGGTATCTTTGGAATTCATCGGTGTCACATGAATCGGTTACTAATGGATCTATCAGCTCCAACACTGCCCTTCATGCCACGAATTCCATGCCTGTATCACCAATTTATTAATTTGGCCAAACAATTATGCTCAAATTGTACATCTTTCATTGCAATAAGAAAGGAACAAAGCTTGCTATTTCACTACTTTGTTTAAGAAAGTTGCATCGAAATAAAGTGAGAAAAAAACTCACATATGCAAGGAGGCAAGGAGAATGTTTTGTTTGATGAAACCTTGTATTCCGTTTCCTTATTATATAATCTCAAGCAACAGTACTCCAAAGCTAAATGCATCAGACTTAAGAGAATATATTTGATACACTAACGTCAGCAAGGTTAATTATTTGACGACTCCTAGGAGCAAAAGAAGAAATTTGATACACGGATTCCAGCAACGTCAGCAATATTGCTAGGTTTAACTCCTAAATCACCCCATCTATCCTCCTGAGGAGAAGTTTAGTTTCAAACCCCGGTTTGAACAAGAGAAGTACGCCATGCTAATGTGCCTTGGATGATCCACATCTCAGGGTCGGGCGCTGATGAGCAATTGAACTATCCATGTGGCTGAGAGCCCTCACAGCCCTCACATTGAATTATCAGGGGCATGCTCTAACACTGAGCCAATAGCCCGTCGTGTGGGCCTCCTGCTGGGGGCCCGCTATGCCTAACTTCAGCAATATTGCTAGGGTTTTATTCACAATATAAAAAGAACAGAAAAGGGGAATATTGGGAAAAAGAAAAAAAGAAATTAAAAGGTTAAGGTGGAATATGAGATGGATTGATGCCACATTTGTATATCATGTAGACTGATATTAAGAAGTTGGTATTAAAATTGGGGCCTGTGAAATTATTTTCCTAATTATTATTTTCTTTTTAAAAGTATAATTTTGTGACAATGTCTTAGAAAAGGATCAAGGTTAATTATCTGAAATACTGGATGAAAATGCGATACACAAGGATAAAATAGTGCTAGCTTATATATACCATGGAGAAAAAGAGTTTTTTTTGTTTTGTTTTTTTCTTGATGTAAAGAAGGAAAGAGTACTTGCGACTGATCGCATGGATTTCCAGTTAGGCCTTGCAGTAGAATCTTTGGATTGGCTCAAATTCTTAATTTTGTTGAATAGGTTTTGGTATTGCGATAACCATATAAATGTAATCCAATACTTGTAACATTAAAGGTTATAATTAAACAAATTAAATGTTGCACGAACCCGTCAGATTGTCAGATTTGAGCAAATTATCTATAATTAGTACTTCATACCAAATCATGCATATAGCTCTAGCCAATGAGATGAGCATTTTACTTTCCAAAAGAATGAGAGAGGATATAGATGAGGCTAAAGAAGTCATAAACATTTCCCTTGATCGCAAACAACAATGACAACAACATTAACGATTATGAGAGTAATCCTTATCCAATAGTTCGTCCAGTCATATTTTCTAGGCCTTACTGTAAAAGCCTACTTGCATTACTTGAGGATATAAATCGTTCATGGATAAACTAGAATCCAACTACAATTCGTTAAGCCAATTAAAAATCTTTTCAGTCTTCCTCTAGTCAGTATAATACATTAATTAGTTATTGTCTACATCAATGCTACCAAGTAATGGAGAATTTTGAAGCAAAATAATAAGAGATTTTTGGATTTTTTTTATTATTTCGTCAGGCAGTGCCTCTTGGTCCCGCAATAGGCTGCACGCTAACTGGTTGCTTTAGTTTGTACATTAGACAATTCATCGATAAGTAGCAAAATTAAAATTAATTAAGAGAGTCCTAGTCAATTTCGATGGATCAAAACAAACATATGAGACAGACAATTAGCAAGCCTAATATTAGGGCCACTTAGAATTTAAAATTACGTAACAACTTGTAATTATTTTATGAAAATTAACAAAATATTATCCAAAAGGATTGCTTAAACATCGGAGCATGCTGGAGCTTAACCACCTCCCATTTCGTATATAAAAGTAAACTTCCTGGGTATATTTCTTATTGTATTACTACTTCTTTCTAGTAAACAAATGTATGCCAATCAAATTTTGTAAGGATTAGTTGACTTCGATATTTGGCCTTTTATTTATTTATTTTTTTATGGAAACTGTTTTCCTTGTGCAGAACTTGTGTATATAATCTGCGATACATTTTGCTCTTATTTCACGTTATAGTGTTACTCTTTCTTTTTTTTTATTTTGTTTTTCGTTGTTTCTCCTTCTAAGCGATGTTGACTTTCAGAATGCAATTGCTTTGAAAAATCTGCTTTCAATCTGAATCAGGTCATTGTTTGCTATGGCCCCCGCGATAGGTATAGCTGAATATATAGGCAGCTTAACTTGGTCAGTGAACACGTTTCCTACGTTTTGACAAAAGAAATTAGGGCATAGAATATCCAAACCTGTGGGCTGTGGCTATAAGGTGTCGGAAAAGTCACTGGATAAGATTATAAACCCGGCGTACGCAACTTTCTTTATTTAAAAATGTACCTTTATTTATGTGTTTATATAACTTTAAAGTTTTTCGCATATAACACATGAAAAATTTGTAAGTTATATATCAACAAATTGATTGTTATTGGACCCCATGAACAGATTACAAATTACAAACGCCGGGTAAGATGTTGAATTAAACTCAAAACCTATAATTATAATTAGATAGACAGAAGAAGGCAGAGAATTGAGAGTTGGAAGGAAGGTTCCAGCCAATCACTTTTTGCTTGGAAAATTGCCCTTTATTATTCGCTAGCTAATTATGTTCATTAGAGCACACAATTATTAATGTAAAAATATCAAATGAGAATCATTCTTTATACCATCTTTTTAAACCATTTTTTAACCACATATCTGACCATAAGCATTTTTATTTATATTATGAATAATACTTCCCAATAAACTAACATTTAATCGACCTAATAATATACTACTACCTAATATACTAATAACTACAAATAATCCCTTCAACGTTTAATCTTAAAGCTTAAAATAGTCTTAAATAACTAGTATTGGTTGAGTATTTCCAGCTCGATGATAGAAAGTGCCAACCCATGGGCGACAATTACAAGTTGCAGGTCAAAGTCAAACGAGGCACAGAGTCCTCACTGACAAGCCAATAAGCTTATTTACTAGGAGGCTGCTCAGTAATGGATCCGCAATTTTATTTTTGTAGAGGCATCAAAAATTAATGATAAAATAAGAATAAACATTAAAACTAATTTCTCTATAGAAAAGGAAAATACAAAGACATATAATTTTTCTTTTTGCGTGACAATTAACGTTTGACAAAAATTGTGCCTATATATGTTTGTAGGAGCAAGTTTGGAATTATGGTTAGAACCAAAGATTTGAACCAATTTTACTTAAAATGTTGTTGTATGTGAGAGTTTTATACTGTAATAATATTTTACTTTTTACTATAACATAGCTTTTTACTATAACATAGCTTTTTATTGTTTGTTAGTTAAAACCAATTCACCTAAACACCCTAGTAGTTTTCCATTCGTGTATATATATAATTATATAGATATAATCACATTGAGCGCAATTTGAGTGTTAGAATCCTGCTATATATAAATAGGAGCAGGAAAAGATTGAGCATAGAATCTACCTCTAGGCTATATAACCCTCTTGTTTACATATTACGATAAGAGACTTCGTAAGCATGAGTTCAAGTGTGTAATATTAGAGATTCAATAAAAAGTACAACGACAATAATGGACAGGTTTGCTAAGTTGAACCACTCTAAACCTTAACATTTCTTCTTTTATTATGATTTTTATTATATATATATATATATATATATATATATGTTGGTAGGTGTTTGATGTTTTTTAATCACGTTTTAATCCAGAGAGTTGATTTGGCTGCATGAATGTTGGCCGCAATATTGGCTGAAAACACGTCTCGACATGACCTTCCCTTCCCTTGGCTTGGTTCATAACTTTGCCTGATAGAAAACATCACATGTCCATGTCAAAAATCTAATCACCCGATTTACTGGAGCCCCAACATCCAATCATGCAAAGTCATTACAGACATTAATTACTTGATAGACAATTAGATTTTTCATTAATGAACTGGCTTTTACATGACATTTAATGAAATCAGTTACACTAGTGATCATAAAACAAAAAGGACTGTGTATCTCCTTGAACATGAAAAACATAATCGGGTGCTCCAACTTTCCAAGCACGTACACGACATTACAATTATTCAGCTGAATGTTACCGGGGCATGGCATCAGAAACTGTGACACCATTGACAGAGCTACTGTAATCGACACCTGATTCGTAACGGTGCGTGAATGTCCCAGAGGAGAAGGCAGGTCGTTTGGGCAGGCAAAGAGTTGTGGATTCACCTTTCAACATTACCACAACAGAAGACATGGTTGGTCTGTCATATGCATCTTCTTGAACGCACAACAATCCGATATGGAGATATTTTATAAATTCCTCTGGGTCACATGAATCAGCTACCAGTGGATCCATCAATTCAAGCTCTTGTCCTTCATGCCATAAATGCCATGCCTGCAATCGCCATTTTAGTATCACGGGTCAAAAAATTGGTCTCAAAAGGAGAAAACACTAAAAATTTTTTAAAAAAAAGTGAAAAAATTTTGTTTGACAATGTTATTTAGTTTAAGGAAATAGTATGGGATTAAACACCGAAAAGCTCACATATGCAAGGAGGCTTGGTGCACGTTTTGTTTGATGAAAGCCAGCATTCCTTCTTCCAGTTATGATCTCAATCAAGAGTACTCCAAAACTAAAAACATCTGACTTAACGGAGTATAACCCCTCCATAGCATATTCTGGAGCCATATATCCACTAGTTCACAAAAATAAAAATAAAATAAAAAATCATTGAAGCATAAACAATTAAAGAACATATGTAGCACTTGGGACTAGAAGAAAAAACTTAAATGAGTTCAGAGCAGTTACTATGTTCCAACTATGGTGGCGGTATTAGCTTCGCCCTCACTTCCAGCAAAAATCCTTGCCATTCCAAAGTCCGATATCTTGGGATTCATATCAAAATCTAACAATATATTACTAGCCTTTAGGTCTCTGTGAATGATTTTGAGTCTAGAATCCTCATGAAGATAAAGAATTCCCCTTGCAGTTCCGCCAATAATCTTTTTACGTCTACTCCAGTCAAGATTTGCACGCATCTTAGGATCTAACATGGGCAGAAAATGCACAGTTTATGATATAACTAACTGTATGTCGCAGCCAATTTAAGGTTAAGAACTTCATATAATAAAACAAACCAAATAGAATGACATCTAGACTGCTGTTGTGCATGTATTCATATACAAGCAGTTTTTCCTCTCCATCTACACAAAAGCCCAAAAGCCTGACCAGATTTTTGTGCTGAAGTTTCATAATCAGTAGAACTTCATTTGTGAATTCCTCTGATCCTTGTTCGGAACCAATTGAAAGCCTCTTGACTGCCACTTCCCTTCCATCATCCAGGATACCCTAAAAACACAAATTAATTAATCTTTAAGACAACAAATTTTAAGAGAGAATTGATTGTTTGCTCTTTTCCGATAAAGAAGTTGAAGTCGCTTTTTTTTTGGTTACTGAAGAAGTTGAAGGTGTTACTACCTTGTAAACAGGACCAAAACCACCTTGTCCAAGCTTATTCGAATCAGAAAAGTAGTTTGTAGCTGCGTGTATGGTTGTCAAATCAACATAGGGAAACTCAACCTTTGGATATTTTCTTTTGAATATTTTGAGGCAAAACACGCCTTCATTTCCTGCAACATCAACAGAACAGCAAGTTTAGAAAATAATAATGATAATAACAACAACAACAACAACAACAACAATAAATCACACACACAAATGCACACAATTACTTCTTTTATTTCTTCTGTTAACAGCATGATAGTAAGCACAAGAACCAAAAACTGCCACCACCAAGCAAGCTGATCCAACTGTAAGAATTGTAATTATCCATATTTTTCTTCCGTTATCTGCACTCACAAGCAATAATTTCCCAAAATCATTCCTCACGGCCACTTTTGTAAATACTAATAAACCATGAAAAAAAAACATTCATATTTTTCTAACCTTTGTTGTTATTGTTATCTGGAGGACTAGACATGGGGTCAGATCCATTTTTGTAAAAGGGGTACAACTCATACCTCAAGTAACAGCTCTGACTAAAAAGCCTTGCCCCAATAGAGAAATTAAAATTTTCAAGAACATCTTGTGTTGCCCTTTTAAGGCATTCACTACAGTAATATGTAGACAAGTCTCTCGTGCACTGAACTAAGGCATATATGGTGTCATCCCCATAAGAAGCTTCTCCAACAGCATACATATCTGATGAATTGAAAACCGCCGAATTGGTGAGATTTCTCAGCGTTTTGTTCACAACGGAGCTGAACATTTCTGGGTCCGGAATGCTTTGCCTGTTGCCTAAGGGAAGGTTGTCCGAGAAGTCTAGTTTGCCGAAGAAGTTGTCGTCAGAGTAGCGCAGCTGGCAATACTCCTCGTAAACGATGGCTTCTTTGGAGTTGGGACAGAGCCTTGTAATGCCACCCTGCGAGGCCAGGGTTATGCAGTCCCGACAGGTTTTGCTCGGAACGTAGTTAAAGCACATGTAAAGAGCATAAACTTTGTAATTTGTGTCGTTTCCATTTGAGGTGTTGTAGAAGTTTGAAGAAGAAGCGTTTGAAGGTAGAGTTTGGAGCAGATTGTCAAGGTTCTTCTGAAATGGACTGTTTTCTGTGTAAGTGGCGGCGGTTGAGCAGAAATTATAAGGAGGGCTTGTAGGGAAAGCATAAGTGAGGTTGTAGACAAGGGTGATGTGCATAAAAGAAAGCCAAATCAAAAGAATATTTGTTTTCATTGGAGCTTGAAACTGGTCTATATTGTGCCTTTTGATGATTAGAACATTAATCATGGTAAGAGATAATTTTGCGCTTTATATTTGACAACTTTTTCCTGCTTGATGTTTGGCCTTATGGAAAAAAGGAGTTTGTTGGATAGTCTTTCAATTTACATGTAATTTCTTGGAAGCAGTGGCGTATCCCGCACTCTACTTCAATAGGGCATATATAAATACAATTTGAAAAATAACCAAAATGAAAAATGTAGAAAATTGTATTGTACTATAGTTTTCAAGAACAACCCAATACATATGTGAAATAAAAGATGGAATAGTGTAAAGTTGAAGAGAGACACACATGAGGACACGATGTTAAATACCATCAGTAGGGGCAAAATAGAAATTTTATAAGATTTTGAGACCGAAACTTAAACCCAAGCGGTCAATTCTCATAACAACCTAGTTTTTGCATAACTTCTTCTTTTTGAAATAAATTATGGAAATAAAGATATGTGATGATTATTTTGCAGATGGAAAGCTGGAAGGAACAGTTTACTACAATGATTGGTTCATTTATTTTTAGTTTGGCTGTTATAATTGTAATCCTTTAGCTTAGGAAAAAGAAATAAAAAGTAAAGAAATAAAAAAAGAAGCCCCTTTAGAAGAGACCATAGCTTGAAACGAAATTAAAAAAATAATAATAATATTTAGAACTAGCTTTTGTCATCTTGCAATTGTAGCTTCTGGGAAGCATGACTTTTTTTTTGTATTAAAAAATATTAGTGAATAAATGAAATGTTGATTGCTGAATGCTGACTAACTTAACACATAAAGATAAAAAGAGACGATTAAAAAAAATTGACTTGACTTAAAAAAAAAAAACGTAAGACGTAATCTAGGCGTAATTTATGGGAAATTTAATTGATGAAAAACAAAATATTTGGAAAGAAATATCCAGGAAAGGCCTTTTCAATTATTCTTTTATTAGAATAAGTCCATTATTTTTATTTCGAAAGTCAGTCAAGATATCATTGTCAAAACAATTTTGTTATTTACTTTAAATATTGTTATTTATTACAATTTGCTATTTATTTAGTAACCTAATCAACAGAATCTTTTTTTTTTTTTTTTGGCCAAGGATCTCATGGCCCAGGTTGAATTGATTTGAGCATATTTATATACATATTTTTTCCTGCCGAATTGAGTTTTTCCAGGCAGAAGCTCAACAAGTCATAAAAATCAGGAGGTATTTGCCCATAAGTCAGGCAAATCCATTCTAAGAGCAAAGGAACAAAATTCATGTACTACCCTATAAACTAAACGTCTAGCCTAATAAAAGAGAGAAGTCAAATATCGACTTAGAGACTTGATCAAAAATAGTGAGACCAACGAACACAGTATGAGCATCAAACAGGGTACTTCATATTAGCTGGTTTAATCTCATGAAAAATTTTATAAATGGC
>CAMOHE010047029.1:0-31825 GCA_946598075.1 Artocarpus hirsutus
TTATATAATTTAATATTGATATAACTATGAATATTAATATTAATATTATACTATTCATATTGATGTTATATTATTATGTTTTTATTATTAATGTTATTATTAAATTATAATTTTATATTGATATAATATTTATATCTATATCATATATAATTTATAATAATAGTACGCAATTATTTTATTTTATTATTATAGTATTTATATATATTATATTCTAATATTAATTAATAATAATATATATTATATTTAGATATTGTATATGTAATATATTACATATTATTAATATTGTTAATGTTATTATTAACATTATTATCAAATTATTATTTTATATTGACATAATTTTTATATTTATATTGCATAGAAATATTAATTTATAAAAATATAATAATAATAATAATAATATAATTATTATCATCATCATGAAAAAAAAAAGTGAGATTTTTATAGTTTTGAGATTCCCAGAAATATGAATATCACCTGTTGGATGGGCTTCAGATTACCCCAAAATGAGGTAATCTAAATCCCATGGGAATGAGTTTCCCAGGAATCCAAAAGCAGATTACTGCATACCAAACATAGGAATCTTACAGATTTCCATTCCCACCTCAAGATTATTGTATACCAAACGCCCCCTAAAAGATCAAAGCAAGATTTGAGAGTATAGTTTCAGAACCATTATTGTTGGATTAAAAACATGTACACCATCAAAGACCACATTATATAGTTAAAGATAACAACAAAAAACGTCAGGATACCAATTCTAATTCCAACTTTCATAACAACTCTTGAGTAGTTGTTAATTCATTGCAAACATGAAAGTTCACGAGAAGTTTATTCAAAAGTTGAGATTATGGTTAATATTTCTACCGTTTTTCACAAAGAAAGCACACCGCAGACAAGCTCATGTATGATCGGTTTACATTTGTGCCGCTTTTGGTTCCCGACGACCTCCTACTCCACGTCTGATCTTAACCAAAAGGCCGAAAAAGGTATTAGAGATATCTCCTACTAAATACTTTCAAAATTAAG
This sequence comes from Artocarpus hirsutus, assembly GCA_946598075.1. NCBI lineage: Eukaryota > Viridiplantae > Streptophyta > Magnoliopsida > Rosales > Moraceae > Artocarpus > Artocarpus hirsutus. The sequence continues at coordinate 1,027 of CAMOHE010047029.1, forward strand.
CAAAACATCCCTACAACACAATCGCACTGGAAAGGGGAAAGGGGAAATGTAATGCCAATGCATTCAACAGAAATATTCAATAATTTATTTTACAAAAGACGCATATATAATTCTCACGGTCTTCTAAATGAACCCCTATACGAGAACAAAAAAGATGGTGAGAAAAATAACTTATTCCAAACGAAAGTACAAGACATTCAATGCTGTACTTGGGAGATTTTCAGGTCCATTCTCTGGGAACCAGGAGTTTATGATGTTTTCTGAGGGACCGGGAACAGTTCCCGGCCACTTATCAACAAGCCTGAAACCAAATTCCAAAGCAGTTGAAAGCAGAGATGGCTCATCCACGCGGCGTATAACGTGACAGAGAATAAATCCAGGTTCCTCATCCTTGCAAATCCCCCCATTAGATGAAATCAACTCTTTTGCAGTCGCAAATAGGGATGAAATAGCATCGGGGACGTAAGTTACATCTGTACCTATAATGATATCAAAGCCTCTATTGTTTACTTCCTTGATTGCTTCTATGTGGTCTCTATCCCCCCAAAATAATTTCCTTACGAGCAATTTGTCCAAGAATGGTGGTTTGAGATTTGAAGTGACATTTTGTGTCAAAAGATCGAGTGCTTTTGGATCTCCATCAGTGGCAATCACAAGGTCGGCATATTGTGCTGCAACCATAGAGCATATGCCCCCACAGCCAGACCCCAGCTCTAACACCCTTTTCCCAGAAACAATACCTGGATTTCTTGCTAAAATTGAAGCCATCAAACGAGCTGATTCCCATAACATCAGACCAGTAGACTTGCACGTGTGCTGGTACTCCTTTGATAGCTTTTTTATCTCAAAATTCAAATCTCCAAGATAGATTATCTGTAAAAAAAATACAGAAGAGGAGACGGCAAAAAATATTAGTTAGTAAAATTAGAATTAGGGCACAAAACATTCTAGTTCAAAAAGTTTTCAACAAAATAAAGCTAAGATAAATAGGGTGTTTGGGAGGTGTCATTAGAACCAATGATTGGAACTAATTTTAGTTTAAAACACTATAGCATATGACAGCTTTACAATGTATTAACTTTTGCTTTTTTACTATAGCATGTGAGAGCTTTTTACTGTTCGTTGGTTAGAACCAATTGGTTCTAATCAGCAGCCAAACACCCTAAAAACCTGACCTCATTGTCGTTGGAGGGTGAGCTTCCAAACATTTCTGCTGCAAAACCGTCAGACATATCAACCTCAACATTGTCCCCAGCATCCTTCAACATGTTCTCTTTGACTTGAATGCCAGCTTCTGCATTGGCAGAAAGGTCGAGACTGTCTGAAATGCGAAATACTGCTTGAACCCAGCGCCTGAAATTAAAGACAGTTTAAACAAATAAATCCAAAGAGAATGGTGCTACTATATAAGAATCTGGAAATAATTTTATAACGTTTTCGTCGGTAACTATTAATGTATAAGGTTTGATACGGGACTTTATGAATTCTTTATAGCACAGGCAAGATCATTTACCGATTCATAACCAACTCCCGTGACCGATTCTCAACTTGTTTGCAGCACAAACCAAGTTCTTCAACATCAAATCCATTTTCTTTAAACATGCTTGTCAAGAACTCATTCGAAAAGTAGAAAGCACGCTGAAAAAATAAGGAAACACAATCAAGTAAGGCACTGAAATCATCATGACTATCTTCTAAAAAAATCATGAATATTCACGCTTTACACTCACAGTTCCATCACCTCTGACGTAAAAGTTTTCACTGATCTTTTGGTCCTTGCAAGTTAATCTCTCCTGTCAATGTGATATCAATATAACCAAATTCATTATTCAGAAAAAAAAAAATAAAAAAAAAATAATTCCTGGATAAGATTGACAAAACGTCATCACATATCAAAATTCTTAACTGCAGATTAATAATGAGTTAGAAGCGACCAAGTACTAAAAAAAACAAATAACTAAACCGATAGACAGGCCCTGGAGGGAAAGGAAAAATACATTACAGATCAACCTGAGCAAGGTCACCGGTGGCGTAATCGCGAAACAGCACATAACCACTTGGCTGGGAAAAAGAAAATACAGTATGGCTTTCATCATACACATAGAAGTACACGATTTCAGTTTAGAAACACAATTCTACATAAGAGAATACTGAGAACTTTGATCAATCAAACATAAAATCCAAGGCATATCAGAGACTGCAAATATGATTATCACTTGCCTTTAGAACTTTCTTAATGTTTTGCAACACTAGGGGCATCTTCTCCGGGGACACTGCAGAGAGCACAAAAATCTGCTTAACAAGTCAGCCACTTAATAACAAGCATCTAGGTCAATTTCTCAGTCAGAAGGCAAGTCTCTATCAATGGACTTGAGCAAATCAACGAAAATAACTGTTCTTCAAATACCATGGTTACAATATCCACTGATGACGGAGGAATATTATCTGTGAGATCATCAGCAGTCAGATCACAAACAAATGCGCTAACATGTGAATCCGTGAAATCTTTATGTGTCTGCAATTAGCAAAATAAAATTTCGTTACGTCTCAGTGATCAGGGCTCTTGGAGCCTACCTAAGAATGCCAAATTTATCAGAACTACACCAACCCTGATTAAATCTCTCTTCAACAATCTTATTAAGGTAACGAGAGTGAAATTCAATCAACAACCAAAGGAAAAAACAAGGGATAAAAACAAACCTTAACCAAGTTAACAGCTCTTGGCGAAAAATCACAAGCATAGACAAAAATATCTGGGTATGTTGCAACCAATGGAAAAATGGTGTTTCCAGCCCCACAGCCAACCTGCTTATTGCGCAACACATGTCAAAATCCCAAAATACAGGTACGTAAATTAAATCCAACTCAGAATTCAAAGACAAAGTTAAGCAACTATATGTTTTTGTGCCATGGAACAAGATTAAGACGGATGGTTTGTGCCCACCTCCAAAATGGTCTTTCTCCCATCTCCCTGAAAACAGGAAAAATCATCATATTTACCGAAATAATTAAACAATTATAACACGGCGGCAAAAGCTAAATCTATTTCAATTCTCAACTTACTGAGAAGTAGTGACCCCATTCCTTGTCCAAGTAGTGCCGGTCTTTAAAAAACTGATAATAAAGCCAGTAAATTAGAATACAAGGGTTTTGAACATCAGAAAGAGAGCCAAGAAAGCTCATACTTCCACTAAGATAACATCCTAATGCAAAACGAACTAATCAAAAAATTTTATTAAAAAAAAAGGAAACATGAAACTAAGAGACGTTATAATATAAGAAAAGCTAACCAACCTTGTCTTGATGCCGTTTGTAGAAGACATCCCAATATTTCTTCGCATCTTTTTCGTACTTTTCTATATAACAAAAACGAAAAACATATTCTTTTATTATGTATGTATACCAAAAGAAGAACATAACAAGTAATGGGAAGTAGGGTCACAGATATAAACCTCTCCAGAACTGGGAAACTCCAGTGACAGAGGAAGAGTATATCTGTATTCTTGGTACTGGTTTTCCTTCTTCTACCGCATTTTGCACGTTAGATGCCATAGCCTGAGACTAACATAATAAATTCGTGCATCCCAATTATGAACAACTTACCACATGAATAACAAATTATCGATTTAGGCTAAGATTGGAGACCAACAAAAAAAAAAGAGACATGGATAAGTTAATGAATACAGTAAAAGGGTATGGAGGAAATGTATTATGGAATTTACTTCAGAAAGCAATTTTTTTTTTTTTGGTTGTTGAACGAAATGTGCAAAAAGGGGGGGAAAGCAATAAATATAACTAGTGGGATATACAAAAAGAAAAAAAAAAAAGAAGAAGGTGATGAATCGGAACCAGATATGATTACTAGCTCTTCAGAAACCTCATACCTGTGGGACTTCGCCGTGCAATGGAGAGAGACGAAATGACAATATCAAAGGTTTAGGGTTTTAGTTCCGACCAGTCGATTTTTCTTTTCTTTCCCCCGCCCCAACCACACATTCTCTCCCTCTTTTATTTACTTTTTCGGTTTATGCCAATTTCGACCCGTGAATTTTGTTGCTTATCGAATTTTAGCCACCATGTTTTAAAACGTTAAAAATTGTACCAAAACTACTACTTCTTTTACGTTTGGGCCTTCTTGTGCGATGAATATGTCAACAACTAATTGACCATGTTATACTCACATACTTAGCTAATGAAATTGAATTTTATACAAGTCATGTTTAAATAAAATAAAATAGATAACAAATAGAAGAAAGAGCAAGATAATATATCCAAGTTAAAACTAAGTAAATGATGTCATATAATTTCAACAAATCATAAGAAATTGAGTAATATCTCATGATAAATTGAAAATAAAAATATCAAAATACCGTACATTTTTCTTTTTTATATCTTTCACTCTCCTCCCTTACTGACACAACCGATGGTCTAGAAATATAATATTTACAAGAAAATATTGTATTGACAGTGTAATATAAAAATTCATAGGCGATTTTATCATACCGCCTTCGAAAAATACAATATTTATAGAGAAATATCGTATTTACCATGTAAATACAAAAATTCATTGACAATTTTACAAGACCACAGTGGCTGAAAAATATAATATTTACCAAGAAATACCGTATCCACCTTGTAAATATAAAAATTCACAGACGACTTCTCCAAATGCAAGCGATCGAGAAATACAATATATATATGAAATATTATATTTATCGTATAAATATAAAAATTCAATAACGACTCACTAAACATCGTCGACGGCCAGGAAATAACCAAAAAAAAAGAAAAGGCAAAAGATGCCATAAACTGACCCATACACATATAACCAAACATCAAAGGCCAAAAAAAAAAACAAAAAAACAAAAAAAAAACTTTTCAAAACTAACAAAAGAACACAACGACCAGTTCTCACCAACTGGATCCCACTGAGTAGCATCCTCACAGGAAATCGTTTAGTAAAAAACTCATAATCTAACAAAAAAGGAAGTTTAATTGCTTGTTGATTAGCAATAATTTTTTTTTCTTTATTCTTTTTTTTTTCAAGGTCTAGACTGGGAACTTTTTTCACGCCCTGGAGTACGGGAGATGACGTTGTTGATTAATTAAGTTTATTAAGTGGAAATTTAATTAAAAATTGGGTTTTAGAATTTATTTTATTAGTAAAAATGTGATAATTTTAAAATCCGTTTAATTAACGCTAACAGTTACAATATTTGAACAAACAGAATATAATAAAATAAACGTTAAGGGGAAAATAAAATAAAAATAAAATAAGAGGTGAGGCAAAAATGGGTCCCATTGACCCACATCTTGTACACACACATAATAATGACAATATTACAATACAACCACAGTTCAAGAGAAAAGAGGAAGTTAAGAATTTACATGCCTTGATTTGTTGTACTACAACCTACCCAAATCTTCTACTGACCGCAAGTCCGGTCAGCTGACTCTTCTCCGACCTAAGCTGATATCCACCTATAGGGTAAGATTTGAAAACAAATAAAACGTGAGCAAAAGGCTCAGTAGGACTATTTATTTAAAACATTTAATTCTTCAAAAAGGAAGTTTCATTAATCAAATAAATATGTAAAAAACGAACTAGAACAAACGAATAAATAGATGAAAATTTGATAAAAGCTTTATCTTACTAAAACAGTTTAAATAGGTCGACTAGAAAAATATCATTTCCTTTTCCTGGCCAAACCATATGTAATTCACCACCGTAGTGGCCTAGCTGGGTTTCGGAACCTGCCCCCAAGGTCGCGCACTACACGACCTGATCTCTGATATGGCTTCATGCCCTTAAACATAATATTATATATATCTTTCTATGATTATTAAAATCTCTTTTTACCAAATATGATCATTTACATTTATTATGAGGTTTATTATAAAAAATTATCTCAATTCTATCATTTATAAAATGAGTCAATAAAGATGTATTTTTAACCAATCATTTAAAAACCTTTTTGTTAAAAATTTCTTTTAAACCAAAACATTTAAAACTAGCTACCAAAGAAGGGGTAGAAGTCCTACCTCAATACTCGTGCCGATGTCCTACACCGTAATCCCGGTCCGCTATACGTTAGCTCCGCGGATCCACGCACAACCTTAAATGAAAACTAGGTCTATTAGTATCTAGCGTGATATTCTCTATGTTACTAAATCATCTCATGGTATCCTAGTATGCCATTTAGGTTTATAAAATCATTTTATAAAGTTGAAATTTCAATCGGGGTACAAAACAATAAAAATGGGTGAAAAATCACAAAATTTCACTATGCTGGTGGCCTGCCGATTGCCCTGGTTCGGTCGGCCAAACTGCACAATTCGGCCTACCGGAAAGCCAAGTCCGGTCGGCCGAACCTTTTCCAAGTTCGGCCTGCTAGTCGAATGAATCCGGCCTGCTGAACACGAAGTTCGACCTGCCGATCTGAAAAATTTCTAGAATTTTTCAAGCACGGGTCTCGGCCTCCCCGAGCCCAAATCTTCAATTGCAACATGTTTTCTCAATTCTCAGGCATAGGTAGTGATCATAATCAATAGAAAAACATAGTAGTTTGCTTTTTAATGCATTAAAACAAGTTTTAAACAAAATTTTTTTTGAAAAATCCAAAAATGAGAAAAATAAAGAAAAATAAAAAATCTTGATTCAAATTCGTTTTTGATGAAACGAAGTTTATATTCTAGCTAATCTAAGTTCATCTAACCTAGATTGAAAGATTTCTAAGCTTAGAAAAGCTTAGATTTCAAAATGCAAGAAAAACTGAAAAATTTAAAAAGTTTTAAAAATTTATAAACTAACCTCGAATTAAAGCTGTAAATCGAGTTTATGGTTGCTCAATCATATTTCTGAGACTTCAATCTACAATCCCGAAGCTTGAAATCGAATTTTGTTTCAAAATTTTGAGAGAGAATGAGAGAGAGAGAGTGAAACCGAGAGAGGAAGAGAGAGAGAGAGCGAGAGAGATGCACGGGAAGAGAGAGAGAGAGTTGAGATATAAATAGAGGGAGAGAGAGAAAATTAGTTACACAAAACTGGATGTAATAACACTGTTTTCAAATTAAAGCTATTTAGTATTTAACAAATCATTTTATTAAAATTTAAAATAACAATTAAAATTAATTAAGAGTAATTAAAATTATTAAAACAATAAAATAACACCAAATTTAGAAATTTCACAAAATAATCAAGTTAGGTTTAAAATACTCATTATGACATATTAATACACCATTTTACATTCTAATGACATTTAATAAATTTCAAGGTGTTACAACTTTTCTCTTTTTTTTTTTTTTTCTGATCTTTTTTTTGACCTTTCATGTCTCCCTCCCCATTACTCCTCTACATATAAGCTTCATCATTAGAGACGAAAGGAGACTAGCCAGAGAAAAGCTAGATCACTGCCTCTTCAACGGAAGGAAATTTGGTCCGAACAAACGTCAAGGTCAAAGATCGCAAAGGAACACCGAAGTCGTCACCATGAGTGAAGCTTCATCTCCGCCATGAGTGTAGACGGTTCTCGCCATGGACTGGATTAGAGAAGACAACATTGAAATTGCTGGTCCGAGCTACGACGGTGATAGATCTCCTTAGATGATCGGCATCGAGGGCATAATCTCCTTGGATCTCGTCGTGGAGGTCCTTCATCTCTGTCGTCATCGTTAGATCAAAACTCCGTCGTCGCAGTAAAGGTGAATACGCCGGCTACGAAGGGACGTTTTGATGAATTGTCCGGCCAAAATTTTTTTTTGCAAATGACCTCTTTTTTTTTTTTTTGGTTTTTTGGCATCAAAAAATTAACTTTTTGGGCATCAAAACAGTTCCAGTTTTTTTTGTTTTTATCGTAGTTGGATTCCTCTATTCGATACAGTCATTTTTCTTTTTTCTCTCAAAAAAGTTGGGGCAGTTTCGGTGGTAAGAAAAAAGCCTTTTTTTAATGCAAAAAAAAAAAAAAAAGGTCATTCATCAAATTTTAAATTTTCTTAACTCCTTTTTTCAAAATTTCCCGGCTACGAGAGCGGGTTGCCTTTGGCTTCGTCAGCCATCAAGCACAACATAGAGGAGAGAAGGAGAGAGAGAAAAGGAGGAGGAGAGGGTCATGAAAATAGATCTGGCATTGAATAAGAGTTTTGAAAATAAAGGTATTTTAGGATTTTTGTTAGTTCAAAAACGTGATTCATTTCAAACATCTGATGAGGTAATCAAATCTGTTACTTCGTGCAATTTCTCATAACAAATTAGATTCTCTCCCCATGAGCTCATCAGCTAATGAAATATGTAAGAATTATTCCTTTTTTATTCATCTCAAAAGCATGATTTATTTAAAATACCTTTCATTAACAATAAAGTGAGGTTTATACGATTGGCTCCGTTGAGTTATTAATGATCTTTGTGATTGGGAGTGCATACGTGAGATAAAGAATATAGTTTAAAGTATAATTTGTAGCGTTTTAAAATTTTCAAGTCAAAACAGGGCTAAAAAATTATCACGGGCTTATAGCACTTTGAGAATGACATGAGCATGAAACGACACAAAATAAGTGATTGACAAAAATGTCGAAAAAGATGACAAATTCGACGGCCAAAAGTTCACGATAAAACATGACAAGAGCCAAAACAATAGAGAACTTTGAGTATGGTATGAGCATGAAACGACACTAAATGAGTGATTGACAAAAATGTCGAAAAAGATGACAAATCCGACGGCCAAAAGTTCTCGATAAAGCATGACAAGAACGAGAAAAACAAAAGAAATGGTGTAAACGACACAAAAAGAAAACGATAGGGTAGAAACCGGAAAACGAATAGGGAAAAGTAAAAACGACAAGGAAACAGAAACAATGAAAATTAGATTGGACAAGTGAAAGACAAGAGCATAAAGAAAACGAGAGGAACAGAGAGAAACGACTGATAATTTAAAAAAAAAAAAAAAAGAGAACAGGCATAGCATACAAATGACAACAAAATGAAACAACAAAGAATTGAAAACAACAATATAGTGCAGACGACAAATGCTAAACGACAATAATGCGTACGAATAAGGAACTGATTGTAAAGAAGCAAATGACAACAAATTAAAAATGACAAAACGACAGCAAAAACTTAGCCCGCCGCCCAGAGAAAACGACATGAATTAAACGACCAAAAAAGTAGAGGAAAAAAAAAAGAAATAAAAACAATAAATGGTTAAAGAAAATAGACAAGAAGAAGAGACAGAAATATGCGACATCAAAGGAGTAAAGGACCACAAATGAGAGCACCTGAATGAATAAACAACAGCAAAGGGATGAAGAAAGTGACAGGTATATGTAAAACGACGATAAATGAGAACATGACAGTGATTCGAAGGGATGAAGAAAACGACAGATATATGTAAAACGACGATGAATGAGAAAATGACAGTCATTCGATACAATATAATATTGAAAAAGGAAGTCATTTTGGGCATGTACTTGTTTCTTAATCCATGTTGTTTCTTTTATACAATGTACCTATATTGTGTGAAAGGAGACATAAAGCATACTTCATATCATTTGAATTACAATATTCTTAAATTCAACAATATATGCAAGAGAAAGATGCCGTAGTATTGTAATTTAGATACAACGCATTCTATTCCATGAAGTATGTGAAAATAAAATAGAAGAATTTCGTAAAGGTAATCACTATTATGATACAAAAAATATGTTATTAACACCAATAATCATATTGCTCCTTGTTCCTCTCTCTTCTCCCAGCAAAAATTGTTTCCTGTTCCCATAGCACGTAAAATGTTGCGAATTTTCTTATCTCCTCGTCAGGCATAAGAATCACACGCAACTAGCAACATCAAATTTTGCATTTAAAAAAATATATAAAAGAATTATGACCTACAAAATCAAACTTTGATCCTTCCGTTTTAGCGGCTTATGAAGGGGAGATTCACGCATCACTGGACCTTTCATCACTTGGGGAAGGGCGGTTTTTCTGCTCCTTTTCGTCGGCATTAGCATCCCCAGATTGTTCAACCGAGGTGAATCCATTTTCCACTGAAGGCACTTCACCATTCTCCGTTATTCCTTTTCCCTCTTCCTTACTGACCGGTTTTTGGAGCTCTCTTGATGAAGAAACCGTCAGTAGGCGAGCAACTCCATCGTATAAGTTCTTTGCATCCATGATAAGAGCAGCTCCGCCAGGGTAACAACGTCCAAAGCATGTGGCACAATGCGGGTAAGCGACCTAAAGAAAAGTGTGCATGGCAGTGCAAAGGTTGTTAGTGTCATTACTAACAGTTGCAAAGTGAATCAGCCTATTTTGGTAAAAGAACAACCTCAATAAATGCCCGGCAAAGTGAGAGGAAAAGTCCAGACTCATTCTCTTTCAGCATCCGAGTTGTATTGTATCTAAGTAGAGAGTCAGAAACAGTCTGCAATCCCTTGATTAATTCTTGAGCAAGTACATGCTTTAAACTTACTGGGGCACAGGGGCGCAACTCATTCATTGCTGCAGATACACCTGAAGCCAAAACGTAGAAAGGTGACAGTCAAAATTAAGCTAGGTATTTTCTTTCTATGTTGCAGCAATCTAATCCCAGAGATGTCTCTCAACAATTTAGCATATGAGTGATGACTTTCTAAAGGCATCGACTATATTTACACATCACGTTGTGTTTGTCTCAGCTAAAAAACATAATAACCTACCATTAACAAAGACAGCAAGTGGTGGATGTTCCATCAGATAAGAGGGCGGAGTCACCTCCTCCTGAGTTTCTTCAACAACACTACTTGCCGGAAAACCAACTGCTGGTAGTGGGACCCAACGATGTGAATCCAAGACCAACTGAAATGTAAAACATTTAATTGAAAGATCAATGCACAAAACAATAAGCTCGTTTCTGGTTAAATAATGATTCGCATTGATTAATAATGATTTGTTCGTTTATTAATCATAGGAACATAAATTTAACAGTAAAAAGTGGTCGGCTAACCTGAAAGTTCTCAACTGCTGTACTTGTATTTTTTGAAAATAAGTTGAGCACTGCCCTGCAAGGTAACCAAACTCGTATTTACAATAGAAAATCTAAATTTCCTTCAGAAAGGCGTTCATACATACATATGAGAAAAAAGCATAGTACTCACTCTTCAAAAAGTGATGGAAGCAGCCCCCGAAAATCAAGTCCAACCCAACCAAGCCCCATAGCACAATACTGTCCGTAAAACAAACAAAAGATGTCAGCATAAAATTCTGGAGGCAACAAAACTTCCATTACTACTCTTAATTAGAGCAGGATTTGCGTGCTGAAAACAAAATAAATTTATTTTTATTGGTTTTAAAAAAAAAAAGAAAAAATAGAACAGCAGTATGACAATAGAGTTGTAAAATCCTCTGCAGCATGAACATCATGATGCTATTTGTAACATAGTCCGAGAATATGCATGCATGTCGCAGGAAGTATTTGAAGTCTAGAACCATTTGCAATAACTACATTCAGAAAGTAGTCTCCATCAAAAGAGCTCAACATGTGATAGGGAAAATAACCAAGGAAAAGAAGCTTACCATGGATTGATCCAATATATTTGACAAAGACCCTCCTTCAGTTATCTTTGGGAGCATGACTTTAAGAGTTTTAAGGTGTGAAGTGATCTGATGCATGGCCCAACTGAAGAGAAGTCCACCATCATAGTTTTCTTCACTTCCTGATGTATCATCCGCAAATATTGCTCGATATTGATTGACAACATCAAAGAGATGCATCCGATGACAGTTTATCATCCCTTTCAAGTACTCATAAGCATTTTTTTGGTCGAGATCGTCAAGAATTCCCGAAAGCCATGCCTCCCGGCATCTTAGAAACTAACCAAAATATTTACTCAGATGTGGAATTTTCAAGTACATGCAAACAATAAGCATGTGAGCAACCTAAATGCCGTAAAACAGCATACCCAATTATGTGTTCCTTTTATATGTTCATAACGTGAAACATGTCTTTTATGCACCAAAAAGCATCCATCAATCATACATTCTTACTTGCAAACGCATTTCATACTCGCTGAAGACTCCAATTCGACGCAGGTATCCGATAATCCGCAGACATTCAGGTAACTACAAAAAATAAAGAAATAAAAACCATCAACAATATACAAACCGCCAAACCCATATACCTAGATAGATCAAACTACTAACTTGCTATGCCCATATAATGACAAGATACCTGAATGTTAGAGCGAAGTTTCTGGAGAAGCTGAGAAAGAAGAGACTGGGTGGTCTGCCTTACTTCTGCAGCCAGTGCTTGAATAACTGGCAACCTTACAGGATAAGAGAGGAGATAGAAGAAGAGAAATGAAACCTCAGACTGTCACCTTTCATGTGGTTGAGAACTACTAGAAAAAGCCTTAGAGAAGAGAATAACAGAGACAAACTCACTTGGGGTGCATAGTTGAAAGTTTGCCAACAAATGCTTCCAAGTCTAGTGCTTCGTCATAATTCCCATTCCTTACACAACTGGAAAAAAAGTGAACGAATAACATTAATAGCTAAGAATTTCAAGTCAAAAAAATTCTCCTTAAGAAAACAACATCAGGGAATGTAGAATGAGATAAAAATGATTGCATACAGGAATGCTAAAGAAAAAACAAGGGAACGTATTAATGTGCTTGCTTTTAAAAAACTCCATAAAGTTAATATATTTCCTACATTCTGCAAGATAAGTCAATACTTCCTACATTTTGCAAGAAAACTGTCTACGTCCCAAAACTAGCAATGATTCAGTAATTACATGGAGACATTTAAACAAAATAGCAACTGATTACAGGGGCACCAGTAGATGTCTTTCTATGACAAAAAAAATACATACAGTTCACCAGTGCATGAAAGCTTTGAAACATAAATCCTTTACATGTATGCCATATGGATTCCCAAAAACTCGATTATTATTTCAGCATTAACGAATAAACTTGGTAATTTTCGCAAACACATACGTGTCCATTAGCTGGGGGATTTCCAGCAAGTCAAGCAAAGTGCTATGGTTTGCTAGCAACGTTTGGTTCATCTTCCTCTTTTCCAAAATCTGTTCTGCAGATTCAACAAACTCAGTGCATCCGGATGTCAACTTTGGGATCTCAGCTATCTACATTGGAAACAATGATCCGTTAGCAGACGCAAAGCCCTAACATTCAATCAACAAGTCAGACAAATAATCTATCCTTACTACAAACACTATACAAATGGGACATTTCACTAATCAGGGATTGCTTCCTAAAAGTTCTCTCTTACATTATAAAATGAAAATAAAACTAAACATCCAATGTATTAAAATCTTAAATGCAAATTTGCAACATCTTCCAAATGAGACCGAATAACGACCAAATTCATGATGTAAAGTTCAATTCGGAACTGGAATTCGAAATCAGAAAAGCCTGCGTACCATAGATTCAAGATGCTTGTCGATGGAAGTCACTTCCTCGCGAATCGCGAGCAACGCGTCGGCAGCAGAAATGAACGCTCGGTAGTTATTTACCGCCACCTCTTGCATTTGCCTCCGAATTCTCTCGGCATCGACCCTGAGGAGCTCAGGTTCCTGAAAAAATCGAACATTCGAGCCATAGCCAAATTAACCACACGAAAAAATGGAAAATTAGCAGTGCGATCTTAGAGCTCAACAAAGTAAACACAGAGATTGAGAGAAAGCAAAACCTTGTGGAGGCGATCTAGGGTAAAAGACAGGAGCTCGGAGACGTAGGGTTGCTGTGAGGCGGAGGCCAGAGGGAGAAGGCCGTCGACCGCCGAAGTCTCCTCCGCCGCGTCCTCGAACTCCATGATTTGGAGCTCCGAAACGACCGATCAATGGAAATGGAAGCGTCAATTAGGGCTCAAAGAGTGGGAGGGTTATGGATCTAGCGTGGTGGTGCGCCAGCTTGCTTGGCTGTTCTGGTGTGATTCGGATCTGGAGTCCCTGGAACAATTTTGCTTGCGCTTAGCCCGTGGAGACGACGACGCTGCCCATGTCAGCGCAAGGAATACTGTGGGGCCCAGCCTGTAAACTCGAATCAATTTGTGGCCGCCCGATTGTTATCCTTCTCCTTTTTTTTTTTTTTTTGGGTAAATCCTTCTTCAATTTTTTATTGTGATATAAGTAGCTCGCTTTTGTTGGATGATGATCTCCGAAACGACAATCGACATGCACCTATCAACGACACGATATTGGTGACAATGCCGGGGGAAAATTGTTGGCCGATGTGGGTTCAAGTATAGCTAAACGATAAATTTATATCTATCTTTTTTTAGATGGAAAGTTCTCTAAGTTAAAACAAATTTAGGAAAGAAAAACGGTTGGTCAAGAAGAATGACCCTGCTTGTTTTTATTTTTAAAATTTTTAAAAATATTTTTATATATTTTTAAAGTAAAAATTTTAAAAACATTTTCGGTATAATTTTTAAAAAACTCTTATTTTTTAAAACAAAAACATTTTCACTTATTTTAAAAATAATACCAAATAGCCTTCCCTATTTGACAACGCTTGATTTTGACAACACTTGATATTGTGTCATTTCTTGTAACTAAGTCCATCAACGCTTGATTTTGAGACATGTCTTTTTTCCTCTAAAAGTTGGTAATGTTCTCGTTTACTAATAACAATTAATTTTTCTCTCTAAAAATGCTACATACTGTCATTTCTGTTGCAAAATGGAATTGCTTTCCTTGTTTAGAAGGTTGCCGTAGTTTAAAAACAGAAAAATACGCGTCGTTAGCAGTTACTAAGAAATTTGATGTCGTTTTCATGGGAGATCATGCGTTGTTTTGCGACATCATGTCGTTTTCATGGGAGATCATGCGTTGTTTTGGATATTACTCATTTCCTGTCGTTTATTGAGGAAACGACCTCTCAATCATCCCAAGAAAGTTCGCGCTGTGCTTTACGACCAAATGTATTGTTGAGTGTGATAGGTGGAAGACGGCATTCGTTGGTAACTTTCTAGTTTACCCTCGTCTTTTTTTATCACGATAAAATAGTATTTCCGAGCAGGAAGATTGCTCGAAACTTAACCTTTTTTTAAACTAATTGTAATAAATAAAATAGGTTTTAAAAATATTTATAGTTAATAATAATTTTATAATATAAATAATTTATTTATCACCTATTTATATTAAATAAATTATTGACGTCATAAATCTGTTATTTACTATAATTATTTTTAAAACCTGATATTTAATTCAAAAGATTTCAAAAATTTAACATTTCCTACCTCTTTTTTTCAAGAGTGAACTTGATATCCCATTAAAGGATACATATTTTGATTTTGATATTTTTTGTCATTGTACGTCAGCTTATTTTAATAATTCTAGTAATTGCTAATAGTTATTATGAAAGTATTCTACAATTTTTGTAATTATAATAACTACCCATGGTTATTATTAGCATGACATTGGCATTTAAAAAATACAATTAAAAAAGGACAGTGGGAATAAATACATTGGCATAAAAAAAAATACATTAAATCTTCAACACCAAGAATCGTTCGTGGCCTTATAGGTTCCAAAACCGGGTGTTTATTCAAGAACCGAATTCCTCTGGAACGACAATAACTTTCAAAACAACAATTATTCAAAAAACGACAATAGGCTTGGAACACGAGATATTTTAGAGACACTGCCCGTTTGTCTTTATTCTCAAAATTTTTAAAAATATTTTTACATACTTTTTAAAGCAAAAATTTTAAAAACACCTTTAACACAATTCCTCAAAAATACTCATTTTTTAAAACAAAAAATTTTCATTATGTTGAAAACAACACCAAAAGGCCCAATATAAATATCATTCAAAATGAAAATTAACATAACAAATAAAAACAAAAAAAAAAAACAAAACAAACGGTGATAAGTCACAAAAAAACGACGACTATTCGAAAATGGAAAATATCCTTGAGAAAGACGACACGAATAGTTTAAAAGCAATAACAATTGTCTTGAAAATTATGATACCCTATAAATGAAGCAAAAAATGGAAATTAACACAAAAGGCTAATGATATTTAAAAATTAAAAAAAGAAGCGTAGAAAACGACAATCATTTAAAAAAAAAAAAAAAAAGGGACATAGCCTTGAAAACTGACATCAATTGTTTGAACTTATACAATGGTCCAATGACCCTTAAAAAATGGAATAACCTCATAAATAAAGGGAAAACAAGACTAATAGTTAAATTGACGGAAATATCAAGAAATGGTGATGATTTTAAAAAGGAAGTAACCTAAAAACAAAGCAAGCAGTTGGAACCTATTTATTCACTTTCACTTCTGTACTGTTGTCGTTTGTTTGAAATTACCTGTCAAGAGTCATGATCGTTGATACGATTGCATTATGCATGACAACACTAGAGAACCCTCCAAAAAACTGACAAAAAATGACAACCATAATGCAAAACTTGTTGAGAACCAAAAAATTATGGCTTGAACAGATAATGAAAACATCTGACCTTTCCACCGTGGTAATTACAGAGACATTCAGACGATGTTTGTTTTATTATTTTACATACTGATGCAAACAAAAATATTAAAGAAGCAAAAAACAAATTTATCAACAGTGAGCTAGAGCCCAAGTTTAATATCTCAGATTTTGGGAGCGGCGGAGGGAGACAAAAGACGAACCAAAGTACTACTAACCAATAATAATAACATGAGAAAAAAACAAAAAATTCCACACGCATATATGTGAACGCGAATACAGCTTCTCACCAGCAAGAAAAGACAAATTGAAACAAGAAAAACGTGAGCAAACAGCTAACATGAACAGAGAGCAAAGAGGCCTCGGAGGCGTAGTAGTGGTAGTACGGATACGGGTACTCATGTGGCCCGTTGTTTTTATAAGGAGGGGGAGGGCCAAAGATGTAATACCACGACGGAGGCGGTGGCGGCGACTGCAACTGCGGTGATTTCTTATGCGGGTGTCGTGGCGGCAATTCCGGTGGTGGTGAGGACGGGGTTGGCGGCGGAGAGAATGTGTGGTGGTGAGGATGGGGTGGCGGCGCATGGTGCGCTGGCGGTGGATGAGAGCCCGTAGATGATGGCGGCGGAGGCGAACAGATCACCGGACATGTGGTGCAGTCACTGATGCATAGCAAGCCGGTTTCTGGCTCTGGCTCTTCCTGGTACGTCACTTTGGCAAACATGATCAGCACCAGGAAACAACTCTTTAAAAAGCAACATGGAAGCCATTTTCTTGTCATGGATGCCAAGCCCTTGCAATGACCCATCTTAGAATTGCTGAAGTCGCATAAGATTTGAAAGTTTGGAAGCCAAAAAACACAAATTATCTCTTATTTGTGGCCTGATCAAGGAAACTTGTTAAATAATCTGCTCTGTGAATTAGTGTATAATGTGGGGGAGAGAGCTAGTGAAGTATGGAATAAATAAGTGCACTTTGTAAAGGCGTGTGTATTGCTCTTTAAAAAGTTCAGATCAGATTCTTCTCTTGTGATGAGGATTAGTGACATCGCTGCAAAGAGAACATTTTGCTTCCACCTTTTTTTGGCCTCTTGTGACGGTAAAAGGAGTAGCAATATACGAGAGACCAGAAGTAGTAGTATTCCATTCACCACCATGTATTAGTACCACAATGTTGCAAATACTGCCTTTGGCAACCCTATTTCAACTACGTAGCTATAATTGTTATAATGTAAAGATCTCACATGCTACCGTATAAAACAAAAGTAGACTATAATATAAAGGTCTCACATGTTATGATAAAATTCTTCCAACTTTTAGTTTTAACTACGTTGTGTTTGATATTTTTCAAGAGTTTTTTCTCTACTCTCATATAAAAAATTATATGGCTGAAATATAGTTAGTTAAACGAATGCACCTGTTTTCTCCTCTATTGTCGACACTGATTGATAAAAGTCTGAAGGAACAAGACATATAATCATAGAATAATCATAATTTTGGAATATGGTAATTGGTACCCTTCTCTACCTAAGAAAATATGTTGAACATTATTTCAACTATATATATATATATATATAGAGATAAATACAAATTTGAGATGGGAATAGAGCAAATGGGGGACCCCAAAAAAGAGGATATGCGATTTATCTACCAGTTAAAATGCAAAATGATTTTTGCGTCGTTATCTCTTTAGATATTGGAGCTTGTATGTTTGTATTCTTTCATTTTCAAAGGAGAGGGAATCCAAAGTTAAGCTTGTTTGATAATCTCGTTCGTTCTTTTTTTCTCAATACCTTTCTGCAAACTTAATTCATTACCTTTGTTTGGATCCACAATCTCACTTTATGCCTCTTCTTTATACTTTTCTTTGCAAGTTGGGCTGCTGTCTCCTCTCTTCCAATGCAAGTTCTAGGGAGTTCTTATTCTGAGTTAGCATATCCTACATATGCACTGACCAATTAAACAGTCAAGCAATAATAAATGTACTATACTACAGCAAAACAACTGTGTGGGGTTCCACCCAGAACCAGCTATAAAGGGTCCCACATATATGATTTTCAACATTAAGAATTACTTTATGGAATCACTGATATTACATAGGTTTAATTTGACTACTCTAACAATCATATTAATTTGGTTCCTTGAAGATTTGTCTATTCACCAAGTCTTCTTTCAGTGCGTGTCATTCGAAAGACTTGTTGAGTCGTTGCTTTAATAACCATTTTGTCTGCAAGCCATACTTTTAATGAGTTTGCAAGGCATACGAGTAAGACAGTCTCAACATAAGATTTACCTTTTTTTTTTCTTTTTTTTTTTTGCATGCTTTTGGATTTTAAGATCAATTGCCAAAAGGAATAATAATTCTTATAAAATGATTAAGGCAATATGACACAGTAAAAAATACCATGTAGAATGCTGAAATCATTAAAAAAAGAGTTACAAGATTGATTTAAAAAAAAAAAAAGTCAATGCTTATAAACCACATTAAACTAGGAATCATTTAGCTACTTATTTTAAAAGGACTAGTTAGTTTTCCAAAAAAAACAACTACTCATCCAGTATATTTTCAGCCTAAAATACACAAACACACAAACCAATTTCCATTTCAGTTCTCTTGCGTCGTAGAAGGACCACCGCTACTGCTCTCTCCAGAACTTACATCGTGTCCAGAATAATTCTTTCCAAAGTCCTTTAACCGCTTAAGCTCAGGCACTATAATCAAACCAAGTTCAGGCCTGTCCTTCTTCCTTAGCTCTGCACATTTTAGAGCCAAATTAGCAAACTCTAGAGCCTCCTCAAGGGGCCAGTCTGGCACTGCAGGATCTAGCACCTCTGAAAATCTGCCTCTATCAATGGCCCTTTTGACATGGTGAGCAAGACCCATTGGAGGCCTGGCTGTTATAATTTGGAGAAGCAATATCCCCAAGGAATAAATATCCGACTTGGTTGTCAACTTTCCAGATTGCTGGTACTCAGGGTCTATGTAACAGAATGTCCCGGCGGCGGATGTCAGGTGGTATTGTGTCACTTGGTCTGCAACGGATGGTGGGACAAGCCTTGCTAGGCCAACGTCGCTGATTTTGGTCACGTAGTTTCTGTCCAGGAGTATGTTGGCGGGCTTGAGGTCTCGGTGCACGAGGGGCTCCGGTTTGGTTTGGTGGAGGAAGAGAAGGGCAGTCGCTACTTCGGAGGCTATCTTGAACCTTCTCCTCCAGGGTATTGGGGGAGTATTGCCTCTTCGGAACAGGCGGTCTTCCAGGCTGCCGTTGTTCATGTACTCGTACACCAAGCATCCATATTCGGGGCAGGCTCCGAGGAGGAGGACCATGTTGGGATGCCTAATGCAGCTTAGAACTTCAACCTGTTTGCTCATGTTGGCAACAGATCATGAGATGTACAAAAAACAAATGGATATTTTATTCCTTCATTTGACTGTTGGTGTTTGTTTTATAAGAACATGTACTTTAGTACACAAAGTACATGATCCAGAAAAACGCATTGTCACACTTCAATTAAGTTTTTGGTTGATATTGCAAAGCAAGAAGGTCTAAACATCTGAAAACATTATAGATAAAAAAAACATCTTGTTTAAGAAATCATATAGTTACCTCCTGTTGGAATTGCTTTCTTCCTTGAGCAGCATCAGGCCTCAAGACCTTGATTGCAACCGGAGTGTGATCAAGTTTTCCTTTGTAAACTGGTCCATAACCGCCTTCACCAATTTTCATTGCCTCTGAGAACTTCTCAGTGGCTGCTTCAATCTCGTCTATGGTGTACTTTCTGTACCGGAACTCGGTCTTTGTCAGAGCGTTTAGTACCCTATTCTTCTCTTCTGCCTCTCGCCGGGCCATCAGCTCCGCATGCTTTCTTCTCTGTGCCTCCTTCTCTGCCATCCTCTGTGCCATTTCAGCCGCTTCGATGGCAGCTTTGCACTTTGCCTTCTCCATCTCCGCAGCAGCAAGTGCCGCCTCTTCAGCCAGCCTTGCTTCCTCATACTTCCTGCTCTCCTCCAGCTTCCACTGGCTCAGCTCTTTAGCCTGCAAAATAGCGGAAAATCTAATCATAATTGGCAGCTCTTTGATAATCTTATTCAATAAGAAAAAAATAAGTATGAGACATTTATCGCCCATTTGGTTAATAGATTTGAACAGAAAGTCTAAATAGAAATTTCAATTTTTTATGATAGAAAGTTCAAAAAGAAATTTCAAATTTTTTGTGATAGAAAATACGCGATTCAAACTTATGAAACAAACAAATACTTACCTTATTCTTGGCTGAGATTGCTTCTTTGCAAGCTGAGCTGTACATGTCCATGGTTTGTTTCAATTCAAGCTTTAGTCTTTTCATCTCAGCTTCGATCTCTCGCTGCAACAAACCAACAAATTATTCTTTATCAGTCAAAAGGGCAATCACTCCTTTACTAAAAACCAAATTTAGTACTCACCGTAGAGTGCCTGGATGAAGAGAGCCTTGGGGAAGTTGTGGCATTGCTGAAATCCAAATTTTGGGTTGTCATGTCGATCGACCCGAACGCGCTGAATGCAGCCATGACATTTCTTTCCTCGGTGGCAAAGTCGCGAGTAAAAGACGTCCCCGGCGCACTGTTGGGAACGTCAATGACGTCCAGCGAAAGAGAGGGGGAACTTTTTCTCCTCTCCCTTGATGGCATCGTTTGTTCTGTCCCTCCTCCATTTTTCACGATCCCTCCCCTTATATGCTGTAGCCTTTCGAAACCAAACCAAACCCAAAAAAAAAAAAAAGCACAAAATCAAAGAATTTGTGATTCTTACTCTACTGATCAGCATTTCTTTTTGTAGAATTTTTTACGTACCTTGATCCATAGTCAGCTTCACCGTGATCAGTGGGATTAATATAAGGTGGAAGTGCATGTGGAGATGGGTGTTTTGGTGGGGCAGCAGTATTAAGTGCAGGCCTCTGAGCATTTCGGGCAGATATTAGCTTCCCTTTTGATATCACGTACACAGAGCAAAAATCTGGTGCAGATTTCACTAGGCTAGTTGGCACGTCAACGCTCTTGAACTTCTTGTAATAACTAATATATGAATAAATTAGATGTAAGCATCTTTATTTTTTAAAACAAGAGTCGGAAACATATGAATAAATTAAGACCCCATTTGGTTAAAGGGTTCACAAGGTTTGAACCTGACGAGCAAAAACTCAAACCTATTTTAAATTATAGTATAACAGTTTAAGCTCAAAATTCTTTCTAAATTCAAAATTATCTCCTTTTTGTTTTCAAGATTTTGAACTTATTTTTCAAACTATACATTTCTGTTAAAAGTATGGAGCTAAATTTAACGTTTTTTTTAAATATTACCTAATGCAGAAGAATTCAGGGACTAAAATTTTACTAACAAGGTGCAAGAGAAGGACAAAAAATGAGGAAAAAACAAGCTTGGAGTCGATGGGACAAAACCCACACGCGGGGATGCAAAAAAGCACTGTTGCTTTGCGCAGAGCGAAAAAAGTCATAACACGAATTGAAGTTCGTGCGGCTGTGCCAGCTGAAGGGAGCGACTATGCGCGTCCAATTTTTGACGTGAGAAATAACATGTTTTTTGTGGTTTGTTGCCGATTCTTGTTGAAACCTATAAATAGATAGGTTGTGTTCTTTTTTTGTGATTGTGTGCATCTTAAAAAATTAAGAGAGGCTAAAGAAAAAATTTTGAGAGAAAATGTGCAATTTTTCTCTTGTAACTACTCATTATCATAATGAATTATTATGTAGCGGCTAAAAAATGGACGTAACTCTTGCGTCGAAGATGAACCGTTATAAATTTTATATGTTCTTATTTATATTTTGTTTGCATATTTTTTGTTTTCGGTATAATTAGGGCTTCTAATTCACAACAATTTCAAACTAAAAAAGTTCCACCTGAAACAACACCCTAAGTAATTTAAACCTTGTGAGAGCAACACCCTAAGTAATTAAACCTTGTGAAAGCATTCCTTGTAGATGCACCAGCAACGACATTGGTGATGCAATTCTTTTTGACGTAATCCATAATTGCCTTGGACACGTCGACGTCGTCAAGGAGGACCTCTTTCATTTGAACCTGTGATTAAAAAACGTGGTTTTCTTATTTCATGTTGATTTGGAATCAAATTATTTAAAAGGTATAGGATTATTTTGTGGTAGCACCGGTGAGACAGCGAGATTCACCTTTTTTTAGATCGTGATGCTTAGTCTCACCAGTGCACCATATGATTGTTTTAAAATCCGTACCGCTTTGCGAGCACAATATGCACGGAAGGGAGCAAAAATGCTGTGGCCATCGCTGTCATGGTGCGAGTCGCCGTGACTTGTGCCCTCTGCGTACCTCCCCAACGACATCAAGCCATCAATAAATTATCATATCAACGACAAACAACGACCAATATAAAAACACAGCAGAAGGCCGAGTGATCAACACAAGCTTCATTTGAGCACATGCTTATTATTACGGTAACGTTGAATTAAGTGAGAGGATACCTACGATGATTTTTGTGCCTAACGTGGATTAGGATGATGAAGGGATGGCCGACGGTAAGGTGTTCGATGGCCCATCTGACGGCAGCTTTGCTGTTCTTGTTGTCCTTCTCCACGGCCACAGCGGTGGAGTTGACGCTAGGAATGGTGTCATCAGGGTAGTGAGGGACCATTGTGTGCGTGTTGGTTTTTTTTTTCTTTTTTTATCAATTTTTTGGAAAGTTAATTAGCACCACGGTGGATCGACGTATAGGCACCCTCCAGCAACTACCCTCGGCCGCCGCCGCCGAAATCCGGCGGAGGATGAAGAAGAAATGAGAGAAGTGAAGGAAAAAGGATTGGCTTGGTTTGAAAGTGAAAGCCAGCCCCACGCTGGCCTACGCCTAAGACAGGGGAAAACGGAAATAACAAACTCTTGGAAATGCGTCTCTCCACCCATCCATTCGCTTGATTTAGACATTTTGAACGGGTCAACGACTTAAAAGTTCAGCCCCATTCGAGAGTTGAAAGGATAAAATCATTTCGATGACTCTTTTTCTCACTTTTTTGCTTCTCTTTATGCAACCCGTCACCTCATTTTTCTATCAAAATAACGTAGAACTATAAACCATTGTACTCTATTACCTTTTTTTTTTGAAACAGACTCTGTTACTTTTTAATATTGCAAAATTCTATCATAATATAATCCTCACTCTTCTTTATTATTTATATTTATATTGTTACTTCTTCTATTTTTCTTACTTTTTTTTTATAAATAACTCTAGAGGTTTGTGTATTTTTAATATTATAACAATTTAGTCTTTAAATTAATTTAATGGGTAAAATAATCGCTGAACTTTTAACATTGTAACTATTTGATCCTTAAATTTATTTAATAGTAAAAAAAATCTTTAAACTTTTATCATTGTGACAATATATTCTTTAAATTGATTTAATAGGTTAAAATAGTGATGGTCGACACGGTAACACTACGATGTCATAGTGTTACAACTTGTTAGATATATTATAGCCAAAACTAAAAATATTAACAACTTGTTAAATTAATTTAAGAACTAACTTGTTACAATGTTAAAAGTTCAAAGACCTTTAGAGCTATTAGCCTTTTTTTTTTCCTTCTTAGATATATTATAGCCAAATTTAAAAAAAAAAAATCTTAGAGCATCTTCAATGCAATACTAATAGAGTGTTTGAGTAGTATGATTAGAATCAATTTTAGTTAAAAATACTGTAGCATATAAAAACTTTATGTTATAGCAATTTTTTATTTTTTACTATAGCTATTGAGACTTTTCACTGTATTTTTGTGAATAGAAGCTATTATTATTATCAAAAAGTGAATGATACAATATCAGTTTCTATAGGAGGTAATTCTCCCAACAAAATAAGCTTTATCACTTTTGTTAAAAGCATAAGTAGCTAAATAATGAGAAATTTAATCGATTCTCCAAATAATGGTAAAACTTAGCTCTTGGATAAAAAAAAAAGATAATAAGCAGATACATTTGACAAGAACATTTCAAACTATATAAAAACTAGAAAAAATCTTCATAGCTTGGAAGATTATTAATGCATAAAACTCTATAAAAATAAAAATTTAGACTAATAGCGGCCAAACATTCTTGCAGATGATGCAGCTATGATAAAACCTGAGAATAAAATAATTTTTTATTAGTATATATGATAAACTAATATTATTGAAGATATCAAAAAAATAAAATTCAAAACTTATATTGTAACTGTTTCGATGACATAGCTTCCCCTTGGTTGAAAATTTATTATATGATTGACTCAATCGAAAAATTATTGTAACAACTGATTTTATAAAAATATTGAAATAATGTTGAAACTCTCACAGAAAAAAGACTATGAAACTCTCATAAAGTGAGACTTTTTTTTTTCTTTCTTTTTTTTTTTTTTTTTTTTTTTGAGAAAAACTCATAAAGAAAGACTTGACAATAATTAGTTGGGGTTATAGAATAATCACAACCTTCCTCGTAATGATAAAGAAAGACTCGGAGACACTCATAAAATAAAATATGTTAATACAAATTAGATAATAAAGGTTTTTCTCAATACAATAGAGAGAGAAAAAAATAAAAATAAAGAGATGTATATATATATATATATATATATATAAGGATAACTGCTAAAGATTTTCCTTAATAAAATAAAAAATATCCTGATAAAACTAATACTTTTTTTAATAAATAAAAAGCAATACTTGCCCGAACATAAAATATATACAATATGCAAAAAAAAAAAAAACACAAAAATAAAAGTAACTGTAAAAATATAAATATAATATTACATGGAGAACTAGTAGTTAGTTTTTATAAACGTATAATTTATATAGAAGAAATATCATGTCCGATGCCGGTTCGAATTTGAAAAAGAATCTTTGGCCAACGCCAGTTTGTTTAAGTATTATTTGAATTTAATAGACTCAAATTTAA
Organism: Artocarpus hirsutus; assembly: GCA_946598075.1. NCBI lineage: Eukaryota > Viridiplantae > Streptophyta > Magnoliopsida > Rosales > Moraceae > Artocarpus > Artocarpus hirsutus. The sequence continues at coordinate 26,398 of CAMOHE010047029.1, forward strand.
ATTTGAGTATAAAAAATCTTTTAAATACGTATTTGTTTTTTTCAAAATTCAAATCCTTTGAGCATTAATAATCCAAGTTTTTAAAGTTCTCATCTCTTAAACTTTTAATAATCGGATATCTTTGCTACAGTAAAAATTAAAAATTTTATCTTCTATATTTAAAGAAAAAAATCATAACTTCTTCATTTGATATCTAATTAAAATGATTCTTTTTTCATTATAAGAATAAATTAAGATCCATATTGCATATTTTATAAGACCATTAACATTAAGATTTTATTAGATTTGTTAATAAATTAAAAACTATTTTCACTATCTTTTCAAACACAAATTTCAATTTTATTCCCTATCCATTTTAAAACTTAAATGTACTTCCAAATACTAATTCGGATAACAATTTAAATCACTAACTCAAATCCTAATTCAAATTACACTAACTCAAATCAAATCTCTAATTCAAATCTATTTATCAAACAAACCTTCACTTATGGATGCCACGTGTTCCACTAATAAAATCATATGGTACTCATAAGGACACTGGATTTAGGAGAGTTCAAAATTTAGGTAACCATATTTTTTGCCACTGTCAGTAACTACTCACAACTGCTAGCAGCCGTCAAATCATCACTTGGGAAACTTAGTGAACTCGTAGGAAAGGACCGTTTAAAGTCAGATTGAAAGAGACTGTTGAAACTCTTACTTGAAACTCTTATTTAGAGGCTTTGAGAGAAAAAACTTATTCAAAAAAGGAACTCAAAGATCATATATAATCAGTATTCTACAGTTTAAGACCAAGAGATTTTCACCAAAATTTGTTTTAAAAAAAAAAAAGAATACAGCTTTTCTATTATTTTTCCCCTAATAACGTGAGTAAAACACACTGGGATTATGAGAAAGAGAGGAGAGAGAAACATTTATTTTCACTTTCAGTTCTAACATTGACAAGGTATTTTTAGGATTGAAACTGCAAAAGCAAGCATAACAAACTTTTTTTCCCCTAGTATCGGAGGAAAGACTTTTAAGCTTTCACATTTTTCAAACCTCTCTTTTCACCTATGCTTCCTTCACACCAATCCTAAGTTTAAGCATTCATAGGATCCTCCGGAGCACGAACAACGTGAGCAAAGATAGAATCAGCATGGAAGACGGAAGGAGGAGAAGAGGGATGGAGTCCATGGCAGAAATCGAATTCTCAACGTGAAGTTTTCGAACCAGAGCGTTTGGGATTGATCAGCAGTTTTAGCGAGGAAACGGAAAATTTTTTCATAATATTTACAAACATAAATGCAAACACATAACAATATTGCCATAATTTCCTAAAAGCTTCAAACATTTACATGTGCATGGCACTTGCAAGAAACTAGGAGAATGAGAGCGACAAACCTGAGACTGAAGAGTTTTTGCTTCGATGGCTATGCTCTGTAGTCTGCATCCTCTCAACAAGCTGCGAATTATGCTTTATACTATTTGGTTTAAAACGATCAGTTTAAACTGAAGCCAAACACCTCATGAACTGGTATGTCAATTGTAAATTTGATATTTAAATGTTAAAAAAAATTATAAAATGCAATGTCATTTTCAATACCAAATTCACTATATGCTAAATGCAATGCATTTTCAACGCCAAATTTGTTGGAAAAATACTACGTAGCGAAATTTTAAAATTTTTTATATCAAAGTATTTTTCAAAACACAAAATTGACATACTATATACATAAATTAACCAGATCTTATTAATCTTGTAAATGCAGAAAAGCTCTTGTAATCCGTGAAGAGTATAACGTTCCAAAACAGTCTCAACCAACTGGTCTTGTTTGCTATTCTCTATCTACAATCGGAGTACGTGTGGGCGTATGTCGTTTACCCTTTCCCCGGTGACTCTCCTTCCAGCCAATTAATAAATACCCAAAGCTATAGTTCGTGATTTGTTAACAACAACTCTCTGTAAAAGTCTCACTCTAGATTTCTCAATTGATTTAAACAACAATGAGTCTCACTTCCCTTTTTATAGATGTTAGACTCAAAAGTCAGTTTTTATCAAATAAGGCCTCAAAAATTCGAATTAGAATCAAATTAGGAACAATATCTGATAAAATTCGTGTGAAAACGCGTGATTTATTTATTGCTTGGTCAGTAGGCCGAATTGGCAAATCGGTCTGCCAAACTTACTTCATCGGCAGGCCTAACTTAAAGATTGACTGTTGAATTTTCAATAAATGATCCCTACAAATCTTTATTTCCTACCCAAGATTCTTGGGACAAAGCCTCAGTTTTAATTCAAATAACCAAATAACTTATCATATCTAGATAATCTCTAGAAAAATAAATATTTTTGATAATTCAACAAGTTTATCTTAGATTAATTTATTTAAAATTAATCCAACCGATAAATAGGCATGAATTATCCGATCCCGATAATATAATAAGTTTATCTTGAATTAATTTTTCACAAAATTAATTCAACCGATAAACAGATATGCATAATACGATCCTATCAAAATTTCAGCCAATCTGATATTTTGACATAAGTCACCAATTATTAGAAAAGCATGCTGTATCATTATAGGATTTATTATGAGCTAGCAAAAGGGACCTGATGGACCTATATAGTTTAAGCTTTCGATAATTATGAAACCCAATATCCAGATATACATTTCATAATTATTAACTCTAACGTTACTCCACTAAAAGCTTAAAGCTATATAGAATTACGAAACCCATATAACTAAGTCTCTATGACATATCATAATATATCATATCCTTATAGAATTGTCCATACTCGGCTTAAAGACAAGTTCTGTCTTACCTTCATGATTATTTTTATCTTACATTCTATTATTTCACCATCGAAAAACTTACCATTCAATGACGATATACCATTCGGTTACACCTATATATCCAAATAATTAAGCGTTTCAGTTTTTCAATTACAGGATAACGCATATAAGAGGATATCGACTACTCTTAAAGAGGAGCTATGAATTCTATACTATGAATAACATGTCCACGCTTTCAAAAGTCATGCCTCCAACGTACCGGAATGCATACCACTATTAAAACGTGGATATCACCCTTAAGTACATCAAAAGACATAGGTCAAGACAACGGGCCTACGATTTATCTCAAGATTCAGATACGACACAAATGATTGTATAAAGTGAATCGATTTGTCGATACAGAATTATTAATTCAAATCAATTCACTTTATGTCCTGATCTAACACATTGTCACCTATGATAATGTGCCAATGTTTCTATTTACAAAGTCCACATTCAATAGCCAAGACAAACCATTTCCCTTTAGGGATATAGACAACATAACAATCTTTATATGAATAAAATATCCAATCTTATTCTCTCAATTGCGGATTTTATGATTTGGACCGTCACCTTAAGAATCGTATCTTTCGCATAATATATCCATCATATGCCCAATTCTTAAAGGTTTAGACTGACAGTTTCAAACTTTTATTCACTTAATATACATTCAACAAATAGGAACGTAAATAGGACAAAATTTGGTATATAAATAATAAATAAATTCTTTATTGATAAAAATGTCTCAAAAAACATATTACATTTTTACTCCTTAAGGCATACATGTCCAACAAAATTTACTAGATGATAAACTTTGTAGCAGCATATAACAAATTTGATATTTGATTTTTATTAGTTGATATATTAATTTTTTTTGCTTTAATAATTACAAAATTCTCACTTTGTAGTTATTTTAATATTAAAAGTTTACATTTTACAAGTTTCAAGGTTAACAATTATAATACAAAAGACAAATATGATATTTCAAATAGCAGTATGCATTGAAATATAAAACAAAACAATGTATCAAATATACTATTTTTCACTTTTTAGTAGCATAAATAATATTAACATTGATATTTACATTGGACACGATCTTATAAAGGTTAAAAACATAACGTTTATATTTTTATATTTTTATAATTACATATTTGTATATGACCTTTTCTTTTCTTTTTTTTCTTCTAAAATGTGGATGTTTCAATTTGGTTTTATTATTTTTGAGTGTGTTTAGAAACATAGCTGAAACTAAAATATTGTAGCATATGAGAACTTTACATTATAATGATTAGAACTAATAAGTTCTAACGGTGTTACCAAACAAAACTTTTATTCTTCTCTCAAATAAATAACTATATTATAAGTATCTAGAAAGAATTTGGATCAATTATCCAGTCTATTGGTTTTAAATGTGCTGTTTATGTCACTTTCTTAAAACACTTAACAAAACTTATCACCTCATAAAATCGAGATATTTAGACATTTATTACATTATTAAACAATGGATTAACTTTTATCACTTATAAAAAAACTTTTTCACTATATATCACTCATAAGAATCAATAAAAAAGTAAAATTATAAAAAAAATAGCTTGTAATATATTTTCGAAGAGTTTTTTCCATGCGTTGTATTTCAATACAATTAAAAAAGATAGCAGATCTGCAAAGTTGACTACTAGGGTGTTTGGTTGGTAGTAGAAACTATTAGTGTGAATTATTTTTACTGTAATAAATAAAAAATTTATACTATTTATAACTAAATTTGTAGTATGAACCACCGATAACCAAACACCCTATACAATTGTTCAATTATAAGCTCTGCTCTATTTTGACCCCACAATTTGTCACACGACGTCGTTTCCTTCCAATATTCACATACAAATTCGAAAATTCGCGATCGAAGTAGCAACCGGGATTCCGTCGAATCTCAGCGGCAGAACCAAACTTTCTTCTCTTTTTTTGACGCGGCCGAGAATTTGTGGCGATGTCGGCGATATACGTGTTGGAGCCTCCTACGAAGGGCAAGGTTGTCTTGACGACGACGCACGGCCCTCTCGACATCGAGCTCTGGCCGAAGGAGGCTTCCAAGGCCGTCAGGAACTTCGTCCAGCTCTGCCTCGAGGGCTACTACGACCGCACCATCTTCCACCGCATCATCAAAGGCTTCCTCGTCCAGGGCGGCGACCCCACCGGCACCGGCACTGGTCCGTACACTCTCCATCTCCCTCTTACAACTCTCCTTTGCATTTGCAGAAAATTCGTTTGTAGAGTTGAGCTGTGGCGTGCTAGGGTTTCAATCTGTTTAGTGCATTGATGCTAGGATTTTTCGGGATTTGTTTTTGCAGGTGGCCAGAGCATTTATGGTGGTGTTTTCGCCGATGAGTTTCATTCGCGTCTGAGATTCAAGCATAGAGGTTTAGTGGCTTGTGCGAATGCGGGTTCGCCTAATTCCAATGGGAGTCAGTTTTTCATTTCCTTGGATAGATGTGATTGGCTTGACAAAAAACATACTATTTTCGGGAAGGTGATTCTGATACTTGTACCTTTTTTTCTCTCCATTCTGTTACCAGATAAGTTTTAATTTCGGAAATTTGAAGTTTATTTATTTATTT